>CAJVPY010000301.1:0-29680 GCA_910591965.1 Dentiscutata erythropus | reverse complement strand
TAGAACAAAAAAAATATTTTTAAAATATGATAATAATATTTTTAACATATGTTTAACATATATTTATCATATTATAACATTGGTAATATTGTAATTATATTGTAGCAATATTGTAAACATATTTAGCAAAAATCGAAGGTTTCTGCAAAGTAGTTTATTTATAAAATAATGTACATAATTTATCATAAATATAATTCTCTATTAAACATCACTTCTCTATTCGTCTACTTGTGTGTCAAAATATCAGGGTGTAAGTATATAGTTTATTCATAAAATAATATTACTTCTTTGTTCTTTCACTTGCGTGTTAATTACCAGGGAGTAAGTATATAGTTTATTCATAAAATAATGTACATATTTTATCATCAATAAAATTCTCTATTAAATATTACTTCTCTGTTCTTTCATTTGGTAATTATAGTATATTTAAACATTTTACCGTCAATAGAATTCTCTAATTACATATTAAATTACCAGTGAGTAAGTATATAATTTATTCATAAAATAATTATACACATTTTATCGTCAATAGAATTCTCTATTAAATATTACTTCTCTGTTTTTTAACTTACGTGTTAAATTACCAGGGCATAGATATATAGTTTATTCATAACATTACGGCACATTTGCGAAATACCCTGAAATCTAAGAAATTTGACTACAAGTGATGATTCAATTTAATTGGCTCTGGATATATGTAATTTATTTATCGTTATGTCAATTTAATTGATTTCAATATTACATATTTATTTTATTATTTAACTATAATATAATATTTATTTTTATGATTTAACTATGATATAATAATAAAATAAACACATATTTTTTAGTTAACAAAAGATTTATCGTTATTGACTTTTCAAAATTATTATTCAAAATGAAAGAAATTGAAGAAAATTCAAATTATCTCGTAGATCGCATGTTTAAATTGAAGTCACCACGAAGAAGTTTTCAATATTACATTGTAAAGGAAGGTATGTTTCATAACGACTCCATCCACTCTTTTTCTTGAAAATCGTATTTGGGCAAAGTGGGCATGAAAAAAAATTATTTGAAGAAATATTAATAATCTTTTTGCTGCGATGCACTTTTTGATAATGTATCTTAAGACCATGGTGACTTTTAAATTTTTTATTAACACATAAAGAACATAAAATGCTATTAGTGTTACTATCGATCATTTTTTTTGGTAATTTTTGACAGAACTTGAAAATGGGCTGTAATGGTAGGAAAATGGGTTAGACGCATTGTTATTATAAATTTGAAGGACCAAAAATTTGTCCGGAGTTTAATTTTAATCAATCAATAATAAATTTGGTGACCAAATTTAAGGTTTTGGTGACCAAATTTATAGTTTTGGTGACCAAAAATTAGCTAAATTTCACAAATGCGCTGTAATGAAATAATGTACACACATTTTGTCGTCAATAGAATTCTCTATTAAATATTACTTCTCGGTTCTTTCACTTATGTGTTAAATTACCAGTGAGTAAGTATATAGTTTATTCATAAAATAATGTACACATTTTATCGTTAATAGAATTCTCCTTTAAATATTACTTCTCGATTCTTTCACTTACATTTTAAATTACCAGGGCGTGAGTATATAGTTTATTCATAAAATAATGTACAACGGAACCTTTATAAATTTAATATGGCTAGAATCTTCCAATAGATACGTATCATTCAGCTTATAAAAATAATTCTTCCAACGGTAAGATTAAAAAAAAAAGTTAAAAAAAAAAAAAAAAAAACCGAATATAAAGGCTCCTAACAGGACCTTTATAAATTTAATATAGCTAGAATCTTTCAAAGGGATATCATCCAGCTTATAAAAATAATTCTACCAACGGGAAGATTAAAAAAAAAAAAAGTAAAAAATAAAATAAAATAAAATAAAATAAGATAAAATAAAAAACGAATATAAAGGCTCCCAACGGGGCCTTAATAAATTTAATATAGCTAAAATCATTCAATGGAATATCATCCAGCTTATAAAAATAATTCTTCCAACAGGAAGATTAAAAAAAACAATAATATAAAAAAGAATATAAAGGCTCCTAACAGGACCTTTATAAATTTAATACAGGGTATAGCTAGAATCTGATGGATACGTATCATCCAGCTTAAAAAAATGATTGAAAAAAAAAAAAATGAATATAAAGGCTCCTAACAGGATCTTTATAAATTTAGTATAGCTAGAAACTGATGGATACGTATCATCCAGCTTAAAAAAAAAGATTAAAAAAAATAAAAAAAAAACAAATATAAAGGCTCCTAAAAGGACCTTTATAAATCTAATATAGCTAGAAATCTGATGGATACGTATCATCCAGCTTAAAAAAAAAGATTAAAAAAAATAAAAAAAACGGATATAAAGGCTCCTAACAGGACCTTTATAAATTTAATATAGCTAGAAATCTGATGGATACGTATCATCCAGCTTAAAAAAATAATTCTTCTAACGGGAAAAATAAAAAAAAAACAAATATAAAGGCTCCCAACGGGACCTTTATAAATTTAATATAGCTAGAAATCTGATGGATACGTATCATCCAGCTTTAAAAAATAATTCTTCTAACGTGAAGATTAAAAAAAAAAATTAAAAATAAAATAAAATAGAAAAAAATAAAAATAAAAGCAAATAAAAAGATAAATTAAAAGAGTAAAATAGAAAAAAAAATTAACTAAATAAATAAAATAAAAAAAAAATAAATTAAAAAATAAAAGATAAAAAAGAAAAAAAATAACCTTTTCTAATAAAAATAAAAAAGAAGAAAAAAACTTACGATTGTACAAGTTATATATTAAGCCCGAAATAATAACATTATTTTGTAATCGGATTCTTCAAAAAAAGCATATATGGGATCTTTGCTAGGAAAATGACCCTACGAGTCATTGTTACACAAGATTTTTATTAATAAATCTATTTTTAGAAGAAAAAAATCCTAGCAAAGATCCCATATGATCTTGAGTCAGCACCCATGGACGTCTCAAGTTAGTATATTGTATACAATATGTTGATGCTTTTGAAGACCAGCATAACATGGAATAAGCAAGATAAAAATTCTGTTAACGTACAGTACGTACCGTAGAAGAGGTAAACGATCCTAGAAATCCTTAATATTCTGAATATTCCATAATTATTCGATATGTTATATAATCGTGTGATTTTTTGCCCTAATATTTGTTTGCACGAAACACGTAAACATTTTAGTAAAATGCCAAGGAAAAAACATTATATGATCATATGGCATACGATACCATCAATATTGGGTATACGATTTGGTTTTCAACTTCTATCGATATTGCCGAATAGCATGAATAATGGATATAACAAAATAGTAGAAATAATTAGAGTATTAGTTGTTACTAGTAATTTGGAACTCAAAACTTCGATAAAGTATAATTTTTCAATATAAATATATTATGTTTCTTTTAAAAAATTCGGTTTCTGTACTATTCTTATTATGTTGGCATAAGTGATTTAGATATGATTTGTATAGTAAAAGTACATACCTTGACAAACTATGTTTCCGAAATAAAATTCACTATTTTGGCTCTCATTCTGAGAATAAGAATATATTCCTTTCCATTTCCATATAATACCTCCGAAACAATATAGGAAGTACACCAGCAGCTTCTTTAGAATTTAAGTTTTGCGACACTGGCTTGCATAAAAAAATCAGCAATGTATAACTAAGAATACATTGATGAACTATATTTCAGGAATGAAAATCTCTATGTATTAACATGTCTCTATTCTAAAAAATAATATCTGATTGAGTTGTATATGATACCTCCGATGCAATATAGAAGCATAGCAAAAAAGTTCTTTAGAATTTGAGTCTTGTAACGTTGGCTTACATAAAAAAAAATCAGTAATTTAAGGACTAAACATACCTTGCTTAACTGTATTCTGAATGAAATCTTTAGGCACAAATTTGGTTTCTATTCCGAAAGAAGCGATTTGGACGTGAAGATAAATAAGCATTTATGTTCTTGTCTTGTGGACATGTTTTGATGTTCTTAACTCAATACGTTACTAAAGTTCTTCTATTTACCGACTAAAATTAACGAATTAAATATTTTGAGTATAAGTGTAAATAATTATTTTTTTGTTCTTAATTCCTTCCGTTAATAAATGTTCTTTACACACAGACTAAATTAATGTGAATGAAGCGACTTAGATGTAAAGATAAATAAGTATTTATGTGAACTTATTAACGTGAACGAAATGATTTGGACATAAGAGTAAATGAATAAATGTGTAGTGACTTGTACTTAAAGATAAATAAATATTATGTTTTGTGAACCTGTTTGCCATTCTTTATACTTTCATTAATAAATATTTTTTTATACTTACCGTTGTTTTGTTGTTCTAAATTCCTTCATATAATAAATATTCTTTACACTCATAAAGCGACTTGGACGTAAAAGTAAATAAGTATATATATATATATATTGTTCTTGTCTTGTGAACTTGTTGTTAATTTTAAACGTTCTTTCTACTTACCGGGTAAATTAATACAAATGAATGACTTGGACGTAAGGGTAAATAAGTATTTGTGTTGTTCTTAACTCTTTGCAATAGTTGTTAAGAGAAACTTTTCGTATACACGTAGGGAACGCCAGAACACCAACAATTACGAAATTGAAAAGGATAAAAATTAATATGCACGTAAGTAAACAAATATTTATTGATAACTTAATCTGTGTAACTGATCCTTCACCGGTGTGCAACATATAAAAAAATTATTTTACAATACATAATACGTTAGGGTGTTCAACGGCCTACTAATGATCATCACTAATTGCGGATTTTCTAATGGTAATTTTTGGGGCTGACTCAGAATCTGATACTTAAAATTCCGATGCTCAAAATCCAGAAAATAAAAATCCTGATAGTGTTAAAAATTGGTTTCGGGATTTTAAACATTGGGATTTTCGGTATCAGGATTCTGATAAACCGATTTATTAAATTGTATGACCTAAAATACAGTAATTGATATAGTAAATCGAACCTATAAATTTTACCAAATAAAATTACATTTATTGAAATAACTAATTAATCAAACAATATACTATTTTTTTTAAAATTGAAGCTCTAAACTAGCTTTACACTGAAATAGAGCTATTTTTTTTAATTTTCTTTTTAAAAAAGTCAAAAAAATATAAATAATCGAAACTAAGAACACTAATCATCAGCGTTCTAAATATTTTTATAAAAATATTAAAAAAAATAGCTCTATTTCGGTGTAGAGCTAGTCTTGAGGTTTAATTTAAAAAAAAAAATAGTATTCTATTTAGTTAATTATTTATTTCAATAAATCTAAATTTTTGTTTTAATAAGATTGATATGTATTGATATTAATATGTGTGCATCGATTCCGATAAAAAATCCGCAATTAGTGATGATCATTAGTGACCCTACCTATAGGCCGTTGTACACCCTAACGCCACATTATTTGAAAAAAATAAGAAATTCTGTATCACGATAAATGAGACTTCAAATATATCTTTGTAATTATTTAGAAATTAGTTATAAAATATTACTTAACAGTTAAGACAGTAAAAACACACATTAATGTATATAAATAACGATTTATAGTATGTTTATTTTTTTTTTTACAAATTTTTTTATATATGCTCAATATACAGCACGTATGATTAAATATAAAAATGAATGTAATTTAATATAAATAAAATTTGAATGAAATGCAATGTTTTGATGACATTCAAAAAAAAAAAAAGAAAAAGAAAAATCTATCCCAATTTCACCCAGAAAAAAAAAAAAAATAAATAAATAAATAAATAAAAAAGCAACTAAATATTTATTAAAAAAAGCTAAACTAGAAAAGCCCAGCATATTTAGTTTAGTTTGATAAGAAAAAAAATAAATAAACGTTATATAAATATAAAAGAAATTTTTTTTTTTTTTTTACATTTGAAAATGATTAAAAAAATGTACATAGATATTGTGATGCATGATGTATGAAAAAAAGATCTATAAAAAAAAAACCTTAGCTTGCCGGGATTGATAACAATGAAAAAAAAGTTTTATTTTATTTTTTTTTGAATTATAATTATCCACTTCCCAAGTTTGTTTTTGGCAATATTGTATCATCCCAACAAGAAATTAAAACCATAGGTGAAGTTGGTGTAGTAAATGTTCTTAATTATATCTCTGCATGATCGTTAATAACTCTAATATAAATGCCGGCAAGGCAAAGTAGCCTCGAATTAAAGAAAGCTCTGTATATCTGTGTATTTGAATTATATATTATATATCTTAGAAACACATAAATTTGTTTCTTTTAGCAACAAGTTTCTCCATTTGGTTCTCAATTGCTATTCGAGCCTTTTCAGCCTTTTCCTTGGCTTTACGTTCTTCTTCAAGTACACTTTCCATGACTTTCTTTTCTTCTCGTACAGTTGATTTGGCTTGTTCAACTTGTTGTTGAGCGTCGTCTAATTGTGCTTTTAAGTTCTTGATCTGTTCAACAAATTCTTGTTTCTCACGTTGTAATATAGATAATTGTTCTTTGGCTACACGTAGATTTGTTTCATTTTCATTGAGTGTTGACTCCAATGTCTCAACAAGTTGTTGATTTTGTAAATTTTCACTTTCCATCTTTGCAATTTTCTTTTGCAATTTTTGTATTTCCACTGCAAGTTCTGATGATGTACTTGAATCGGATCTATGTCTTGAAGATTCAGAATCTGGTTTCGGTGGTAGTACTGAACGTGGGATGCCTGGTGTTGATGGTGGTGAGATTGGACTTTGAGGAGTTGCTTGCTTTGGAGGCGGTGGTGGTGGATGATTTGGTGGTGGTGTAGGTGGTGGTGCATTTGTATGAGCTCCAGTGAGTGGTCGCATATTTTTCTTTCCTTCTGATGAACTGGATGATATTGATGAAGCAGAGTTACGTGTCTCGGAATTTGTTTCTTGTAATACTTTACGTGATTCTTCAAGTTCTGCAATTTTATCTTGTAATGATTTGATAACATTATTTTGTTGTGCAATAGTGGCTTCTTGTCGTGTAAGTTTGGATTGCTCATGTGAACTTATATTATCATCATCGGCCATTGTTGTAACATTATCATTAACATTAACGGGGCTGATCTTGATTTCTTTTTCAAGTTGATCATTTATCTCTAAAAGCTTTGTGATTTCTTTTTCCATTTCTTTTGTATCAGCTAAAGTTTGTTTCTTTAAATCGAAAATTTCTCTTTCCAAATTAACAATTTGTTCATTTAATTCCGCAACTTGAGCACTTGTCTTATTATCTCCATTACTAACAGAATGTAATTGTTGCATCAAGAATTCAATTTTTTGATCAAGTTTTCCACGTTCATCATAAAGTGCTTCGTTAGCTTCCTCTAATCCATTTTTTTCCATTTCAAGTTCTTTTATCTTATCTTTTAATACTGTTATAGATTCTTGATCGCTTGATCCAAGTCGAGTAAGTTCACTTTCTAATAATTTGACTTTATCAGCTAGTACTTGTGTTTGTCCTTCTGCTTCAGCAATCTTGGAATTTAGACTGTCATTGGCCTGACGTAATTGTTCATTCGCGGCTGCAAGTTTAACGAGTGATGGGTTGGTATGCCCAGATTCATTAAATTCATCAGTGTCTTCAGAATAATTTTTCTTTGCTTCTCGTAAAGCATTCTCTAATTCAGCAATACGACTCTTTTGTTGTCTAGATAATTCATCAGCATCTTCAAATTTAGATGCAGCTTCCGCAAATTCTTCAGCTAATGTTTCAAGGTCTTTTTGTAATTGTTCAACTTGATCTTCAAGATCTTCATTACGTTCACATTGTATTTTCTTTTCTGATTCAAGTTGTTTGGTGGTTTTCTCTAATTCTACAACACGATCTTGTTGTTCTTGAACTTGACTTAGAGCTTTTTTAAGCTGGCTATTAAGCTCTTCAACTATATTATTATCAATGTTCTCATAGCTTTTAATAACAGAATCACGATGTGCATTACCAATATCTTCTTGTAATTGACCACACTTTTCTCGAAGTGATGAAATTTCTTCTTCGGCTTGTTTGAGTTTAGAGATTTCTTGCTGATGACGATCTTGAACTTCTTGAAGTTTACTTTCCAAACTTTTGATATGTTGAACGTGTTTGGCTTCATAAGATCTAACTTTATTTAGTTCGGCTTCTGACGTTTCAAGTTCGGCGGCAAAAGAATTAAAATTAACTTGCATTTTTGTCGCTTCGGCAAGTTTAGCTTCAAGTAGTTTTATTCGTCCAGTAGCTTCGGTTTCTGATACTTTGACAGATTGTAACTCGTTTTGAGTATTTTGTATCAACATTTCTAGTTCAGCAACAAGTTTATCTTGATTACTGAGACTATTTTCTTTTTCCAATAAAATTCCGGTGGCTTCTTTAAATTTGGCTTCTAATTCCTTAATTACGTTGGTTCTTTTTTCATCAGAATCTTTTGCTTCTTTTAATTGTAATCGTACGGTGGAAAGTTTCTCTTCAAGATTAGAAATGGTTTCTTTATTAATCTTTGAAGAATCTTTAGCCATGACCAATTCAGTTTCTAAATTCGTTAAAGTAGATTCTAATTCTTTAATGGCATCTTTTTGATTAGATTCTCTTTCCTTAAGAATTGTCGTCAATTCATCTACGCGTTTAGCATTTTCATCACGTTCCTTTTCTATAATATTCATTTGAGCTTCAAGTTCAACAATCATTTCATTTTGAGCCGACATTTCAAGTTTAACATTAGATAATTCTTCACGTAATTTTCCTATATTTTCATTACCAGCTTCTCCGGCAAGTTTATAAGTTTCAACTTCAATTTCCAAAGCTTTGACGCGTCTTTGTGCATCATCTCGTTGTTTTTGAGTATTGTTCAGTAACTCTGTTATTTTTTCTAATTCTTCTGATGACGAATTAGTATTCTCTTTGGCAAACGCTAAATCTTGTCTAAGGACTTTTAATTCTTCTTCTAAAGAAACCACAAGTTCTTTTTGAAGACTAAAACCACCTTTCATCGATTGAAGTTCTTTAATAGCAGCTTCTTTTGAATTTCTAATTTTACGTAATTGAGATTGAAGTTGTTCAATTGTTGTCTTTTGTTCAGATTCTAATTCTTTCAAGAATGCAACTTCTTCTTTAACCGTTTCAAAGACCTTTATTTCTTTTTGAGCAGAGATATATTTTGATTCTAAATCTTGAACCGTTCTTCTTAAATCGGCTTCCGATGCTTTTAATCCGGCAATTTGATCTCTTAAAGCCGAAATATTTGGATCTTCATCTTTAATAAGTTCTAATCGAGATTCAAGATTTTCAATCTGTTTACGTTGTTCTCGTTCATTTCCACTTAAACTTTCAATTTCTTCTTTTAACAATTTAACTTGATACGAATCTTTATTTACCGATTCATTTAATTGAAATTCTAAATCTCTTATTTTCTTAATTTGTTCGGCTTCCTTAGCCTTTAATCCAGCAATTTCACGTCGAAGAGTTGTTAATTGGGATCTATCTTCGGCTTTTTTAAGTTTAATCTCCAAATTTTCAATAGTACGTTTTTGTGCAGCTTCAGATTCTCTGGCAAGTGCTAACTCGGTTTTTAATTTAACAAAATCTTCATCGATTTGTCCACCTTGTTCGGAAAGCCTTCCTTCCAATATGGTAATTCTTTCCCTTTGAGCAATTTCAACCACACGTAAATGTTCTAATTGTTCTTGTAAATGAGTTTCCTCTTGATCAGAACCTAATCTTGCTTTAAGAACATGAAGTCTATCCAACGTGACCGCTTCTCTGGCTCTAACATCTTTTAATTCTTTTCTTAAAGTTTCCAATTCGGTTTGTAAAACTTTATTCACATCTTCACCAGTTTCTAATTTATCCAATCTTGATTTTAATTTATTCATTTCATTTTCAAGTTCAGTTTCTTGTTTATGAACATCCATAAGTTTTGATCTAAATATTAACACTTCAGCTTCTTTTTCTTTTAATCGTTGTTGAAGAATTGCTTTATCCGCAAGATCTCGTTTAAGTATTTCAATAAGTTCATATTTATGATGAATATCTAATTTAAGCGTTTCCACTTGTTCTTGAAGGGCAACAACAATTTCTTGTTCACTTTGTAAATCTTTTACGGTTTCTGATTTAAGAGCAAGTTCTTGACGTAATTTAGTAAGTTTTTCTTCAAGACCACCAACCGCTTCATAAGTTGGATCAGCACTATTAATTATAGAATTTCGTGGAGTAGGAATATTTGGAACTTCTTTTGCTTTAATTAATTGTTCTTCAAGAGATTTTATTTTTTTCTCCAAAGTTTCCGCATGTTTATCAGCAAAGTTATATTCTTCTTCTACTGCTCTTTCTTCTTCTTCTTCTTCTTCCGATATTGTAGTCAATTTATGATTATTATTATTCTTTTCTTCTGTAATAAGTCGATAGGCTTCTTTTGATTCTTGTAATTCATCTTCGAGTTTTCGAATATGATTTTGATTTTCAATTGAAGGATATAATAATGCAGCTATCGTATGACTTTTTGATTCAATTTCACCTTGAAGTTTATCAACTTGTTGACGTAATTCAGATATTTGAGCATTCTCATCAGGTATAGGAAGGACACCTTCAAGACGAGCAGCAGCTTCATTAATATTAAATTGTCTTTGAGATTCTTTTTCAACGTTAAGTTGATCTTCTAAATCTTTAATTTTTGATTGTAAAGATTTAATATCATCATCATTTCCATTATCATCAATCATACGTTGTAAATTAATAGAAAGTTCATTAATATTTGATTCAATTTTAGCAATAATATCATTATTTTTATTATCAACTTTTTCATTTTTTGCAATTATTTCCAAATTTTTTCTTTGTTCTTCTTTTAATTGTTCAACTTCTTCTCTAAGACGATTTACAATTTCTAATTGATCAATTTCACTTGTAGCAGCAGAATAACCAGATTCAGTATAAGCATATTCAGAAGTCATTACTGACATAACTTCAATTTGAGCTAAAGCATCTCTTCTTTTTATTTCTTCACGAAGTTCTTCAACAATTTCAAGAGTTTCAAGATGATTTACTTCTAATCTAGCAAATTCTTTTTTAACAGCTTCTAAACCTTCAGCTTTATCTTTATGTAAAGATTCTAATTGTTTAAGTTCAATTTGAAGTTTTTGTATCATTGCTAAACTTGATAGTTCACGTTTTTCAGCACCTTGAATTTCAGCCGAAAGAGATCTTGATTTACGATGAGAACCAGAAACTTGAGGTGATAAAGAATTTGGATCATAAACATTATTATTATTATTATTAATATTAAGATTATTATTATTATTATTAATATTAATAATATTATTATTATCGGATTGTTTATTAATCGTAATCGTAGAATCATCAGTATCAATAACTTCAAAATGTAATACTTTAGAATCTTGTAGTTGAGATTGTAATTCTTCAATTTCTCCAAGACAAGAATGATATTTTTCTTTAATTTCAGCAAATTCCGAAACAGTTTTTTCATGAGTTTTTTGTAATTCATAAAGTTTTGATTCAAGATTTAAAACAATAGAATAATCTCCATTATTTGTTGGCATTGGAGTATTTGAACTTGGAGGAGTAGAAAAAGGAGTATCAACATCGGATGAAGAAGAAGAAGTTGAAGAAGATCTACGATGTTTACGTCGAGGAGTTTTATTAACATCAACTTTAAGTTTTTTAAATTGAGAAATTTCCGAAATAAGATCATCAACTTTTTTCTCAAGTTGAGAAATTCTACGATCTCTATCTTCAATTTCATTTAATAATAAATTTTGTTGTTGTTCATCTTGAGATTTTTCATTCTTATATTTTAATTCTAATTTATTATAAGCATCTTCTCTTTCCAATAAAGCTTTTTCAAGATGTTGAGCAGTTTCATTCATTAATTCAGCTTTACTTTCACTTCTTGATAAACGAGTTTCTAATTTTTGTATAATTGATTCATTATTTTCACCATTTGTACGTAATTGAGAAATTTTATTTCTAAGATCATTTATAATTTCTTGATCTCTTTTTTGTTCACTTGAATAAGAATCAAGTTTTGATTCAAGATCTTTAATATAACTTTCAGTAGTTTCTTCACGTTCATTAAGTTTTAAAATTTTATTTTTAAGATCAGTAATTAATAATTTATTTTTTGAATTTAAATCTTCAGCTTCTTCAAGTTTTAATTCTTGATCTTGCATTAATTTTTCTGTAGCACTTAAAGAAGATCTTGCAATTTTTAATTGACTTTCAAGTTCATTAATAGATTTTTCATATTCAGCAATAACTGGAGCAACAGTTTCTTGAAATGAAGCAGTAGCATGAGATAAAAAGTCGATATCATCACTATCTTCCATTATAGCATTTAATTGTCTTTGATTTGATAATTCTGTGTTATCTTGATAAGAAGATAATTCAGCGGAAATTTTTGCATACTTTTGAGTTAATTCAGAATAAGAACGTTGAAGGTCAGCCAATTGTTCCTCGAGAGCATCAATATCTTTATCATTTCTTATATTACTATTATTATTATTATTATTAATATTATTAATAATAATAATATTATTATTGTTAATATTATTGTTATTATTATTGTTATTATTATTGTTATTACTAAATGAAAGGGAAGTAGAAGATCTACGAAGATTAATAGCATCTGAAGGAGTACTTCTACCAGAAGCAGTTATAATACCAGTTGAAAGTCTTAAATTTTTAATTTCTGATCTTAATTTAATAACTAAATGTTGTAAATGTTCTAAATCATGCCAACCAGCTTCTTCTTGAGTAACAGTAGCAACATTTTTTATATTTCTTGCACGATTAGCATATTTAAGAGTATTAATAGTTTCACTAACATTAAATTCAGCAGGTGAAACACAAGCAATCATTAAAGTTTGAGCATTACCACCAAGAGAATCTTGTAATAATCTAGTAAGTTTTGAATCCCTATAAGGAATATGTGTAGTACTTTTTGCTTTCGTTGGATCACCCAAAGCAGAAATTACATTACCCAATGCCAATAGACCAGAGTTAATTGAAATTCCTTCTTTTGCACGATCACCGATGGCGGATGTACGTTTAAGCTAACATAATTATTAATTTTATAGATGAATATAGATGAATATAGATGAATTTAAATAAATTTAGATGAATTTAATTCGATAAAAAATCAAGTAATCAAAAATCAAAAACAAAAATATAAATTAAAAAATATAGATTAAAGCTTACTCTTTCACTACCAGCTAAATCAACGAAATGAAATTTACTCGTTACAGAAACCCAATCACCATCATCATTTCGTTTACCCAGTCTAGATCCAGCTCTTGAAGGAGAAGAACCCAATTTACTTGGAGTAGATGGGCGTGAAAGAGGAGTTGGGCTTGCAGGACCACCACACGAAGGTATAAACTTTTGTTGAGATAGTGTAACCGAAAAAATTGCATGTGAACGCGAAGATTGAGCGTTCATATCTGTCGCACTCACTTGCCGACTTGCCGAACCACGTGATAATTGACTAAATTAAATAAAATAAATAAATTAATTAATTAAACAAAAAGTAAGTTACGAAAAATAATAACTTTTTTTTTTTATATTATACCTCATGACTTCTTCAGCCGTGCTAACTTTAATTTCTTGTAAACCACTCCAAATAATATTTCCTTTAGAATCTTCTCTTATTAATACTTGTGGTTTACATTCATCATCACCTTCAGCGAGAAGATCAATTAAGTCTTCATTATATATTTCCACAAAAGATACCCTCATAGTGAATTTTCGATTTTTATATTGAGCAGAATTTATGTATGAAAAGAGTGTAGCCATTGACCGTGGGATTATACCTCTTGATTCTGAAGGTGACGATAAACTATCAGCAGTACCCATAGTATGGGTTTTACCCGATGAGGTTTGACCGTAAGCCAATATGGTAACATTAAATCCTATGGCGCAGCAATAATTTTCGGTTCAATAATCATATAGATATATAGTAGTATAAAAAGAGGACCTTTTCTTTTTTTTACAGAAAAGGTATGCGATCACAATTTTTGTGATAAAGTAATAATAATAATGAATAATTGATTTTTTTTAAAACGTACCTTCTAAGAATTTATCAACCATACTTTTAATACATCGATCATATATGTCTTTTTGATTCGATTCAGGACCAAAGACATGATCAAAAGTGAAAGTTTGTTTCTTTTCGCCTTGAAGAACAGTCACTTGATTTGGAGCGAATAATGTTGTTGATAGAACATTTCTCTGAAATCTTGTAGGTAAATTTACCAAATCTTCAGCAGTTAATGGCCTTATTCGGAGGGCTATTATATAAAAAAAGGTTTTAATTATTAAATTTATACGTAGTCTTTTAAGTTTAAGGTTCTTTTTTCGTAAGTTTGTGTGACTCACCAACTTGCACCGATGTGTTTTCGGAAGTCGTCATATTCGACATTATATTAATTTTTTTTTTTTTTTAATTTAAAATAAAAGGGAATTCTTTGTTGGTAAAGAAAACTAAAATACAAGGTAAGGACCAGTCGTCTTATAAATTTTTAAATAAAAGGTTTTTTTTTTATATTACTTTAAAAAAAAAAAAAAACAATAATATAAATATATGTATATATATAATTTTTTTTTCCTGGGAGCCAGCCCGCGTGTGGGTCGGAATAAAAAGAAAGGTGCTTTCGATTTTTTGCTGATACGTAATAGGCACTGTAAAATTATTATTAATAATAATAATAATATATTTTTTTTTTTATATATATAAAAATTTTTTATTAATTTTTTTTTTTTTTTTTTTTTTACAAGAATTAAGAAAAAAGTTGGTAAAAATTTTTTACAAACGATAAAAAGGAGGGTAAAAAGGAATCTTTTCGTTAATTTGCTGGATTCTGCGGTAGTGACTTGCGATATATGCTGTTTTACTTCGTAGTTGGTAGGACAAAAATAAGCGTTGACAGAATAAATGAACGAATGAATGTAGGTTGGTTTAATAATAAAGGCGTGCAAAGAAACAATAATGGTATGTGTTAAAAGGGAGAGAAAAAAAAAAAAAGATAAATTTCGAAAATATTGGTCAATAAATTTTCGTAAGTAGGTAGTTTATCAACGGTAAGCCAAGCATAGTCTCGGTACCGTATTTGGAAATTGGTAATATAATGTGTACGAAAAATTATGATTTAGCAAATTTAATAATGCAGCAAATTACATGTTTATACATCAGGGATAAAATGACTAGTGTAACATTTATAAATTATACAAAACGGTAATGTTGCAATAACAAGCTAATAATAAGTTAATAATAAGCTAATAATTAGGTTACGCAACCAATTTTATCCTTGTTATTAAGTGCATTTCAAAGAACTATATTAATTCTGTTTTTAGAAGATTTGTTATACGAATTACTATTATTATAAAAACGGTGTCTGTAAACAATAAAATATATTGGTGTTTGATAGTGGACCAATGGAAAATTTTTTTAGGACGAATTATATCCCTTATTGCGTAAAATTCAATTTGAACTTTCGGTATTACACAATGAATATCTCGAACATGTTCATCTTTTTAATTCTTTTTAATCCTAGTTAGTCTTTTTTTAAAGTTACTTTTTAAATAATGCGTGATAACCGATTTAGTTTGTTTGTGCTTCTGCAGTCTAAACTAGTCTAAACTAGTCTAAACTAGTCTAAACTAAGAATCGTTTTTTTTTCGCAGGGAAAATGAATCATAGATAAGCAACAGATAAATAAGTATCAATGAAAATAAAATTTCTATCATATCTTTAAAAAGATTGGCTTTAAAAATTAACGTTAAAAAATGCCACAAAGATCGTCTTGCATTTGTATTTAAAAATTCTATGTAGCATTTTTAAAGAAATTAATATACGTATGCAGAATAAAAAAAAAAGCGAGCTTTCAAATTAATTAATAATAATAAATAAATAAATTTTTTTTTTTTTGTTATTATTCCTCTTATTCCCTTATATGCATTATTAAGTTAGTGACTTTTTTTTTTCATGCAAATAATAATTTATATGTATAATAAATAATTTATTTCTCTTAAGAAATTCGATGCTACTGTAACGACTTGTGACTTTCTTATTCGAACGAACTATATCTTTTTGATATACAAACAGTATCTACAATTTCGATCACATTTCTCATATTATTTGTAAAAAGAGGCAAAGATTGGTTTATCGTGAAGGTCTATTTACATAAAAAGTTCAGTTCTATTTATGTTTACAGTATATACAGACAGTACGCACGTACGTACCGGAGATTTTGTTACGGAAAATCTTTGTATACAAATTTTTGGCAAATTATGGAAATACAGCAAATAAAGAAAATTTACTGCTGACCCTAATACGATTATCTGATCGTTGATATACCCTTGATGATACTGTTGATGATACTGTTGATGATACTGTTGATGATACTGTTGATTATATTACTGTGTTATGTCACACTCAATCAAAGAAAACTAAAAATTACATATTTAGCATTTAGCGTTAGTAAAGATTATCTTTGATAACAAAATTATATAAATAAATATTTGCTAAACGTAAAGACTTTATAATATTAATACTATCGTTACCAATTTAGTTGGATCTGAAAAAAAAACTTTTATGTTGTATACAATTGGATGACCAACAAACAAACTTTAATTGGTTAGAATTTAATCAATTTATAGAATACGTGTGTCTAATGTCCAAGATCAACCTTACTGTCCCGGGAACATCAAGCTAATAATGCTAATGACATAACAATTTACCTACAATATTATATAAGCTTACTACTGCCATTTCGGCAGGGCTATCATACTTGAGCTAAGCTAAGCAAACAGAAAATGTTTACTCTAACGGTTAACCCGTGATGATAAATTCACACTATCAGCTATGCGTGTAACGTACGTACGTAAGTCATGTGTGTCATTGACATATGCACATTAGTTGTCAACTACCGCTACACGCACGTTTTGCCTAGCTCATTAGATCGATCGTACGTACGTAAGTGTACTGGCAAAGGTATTCGCTATTATTACAGTAGTTATAATACTATATTATATAAATTATCATTACTGTAAAACTTTGATGAATGTTTGTTTACTTGAACGATAAAAATTAAAATTTTGAATTACTCTAATTTTAAAAAGCTCTTAGAGACAAAGTTCAATGAGATAATAGTGTCAGGCTTAGATTTTTTTTTCCCTGGCATCACTTGTTTGTAGTCTTATCTTTGCATTATACATAGTATTTTCTTTTTGCTTTTTTTAAAGCATCGAATCACTAGATTTGAAGTATGATACAGTACTTGATCTAGCATTGTAGAATCCATCTAGCAGAAAATGTTTGTTTAGCAGTAAGCATTCCTTTATGCATACTGTATATACTCGTTACTGCAACATTTTTTAATTTCTTGCAAATAAAAAAATGTGTACATGTACCTAATGTTGTAATGAAAGTTTGTATCATGTGGCTTAGAAAAACATTTTAATGTATGATAATACTTTAGAATCATATATATATAATATACTCCTCTCTTGCTCTAAATAAATAAATCAATCAATAATTTATAAGCAATGAATATTTTAAATAATTTTTTTTAAAGATATTTTACGATGTTAACGCCATAAACTGGCCAATCAAATTTCAAGATCAAAAAAAAAATCAATCATAGTAAATTAGTAAATCGAAATTTTACTTACAAAACTGGCTTCTGCGCACTAACAAGAAATTTTCCTTGAGGATGTTAGGCATCAACTAAATTTTTTCAACCTAATACAATTGCTAATATTTTTGCTAAAAAACCTTCTTAGGTTGGTGGCCCTAAATTTCGTTAGCAACCATCTAATTCATCTGCACTACAACTACCTATTACTGACTAGATAGGCTGTATAACAATTTGTAATCTATATCAGATCCAAAGATTTATCCCATATCAGATAGTGCTTAGATCCATTATCATATTTTCATCCGTTACCCTTATCTATTATATTCATATCCGTTTAATTCGGATTATCTATATTCATATAATAATTATACAAAAATTTTTACATTTTATTTAATTTAGCCTGAAATTAAAATAATCAGAAAAACTATGTATTACTTTTATACGGTTCTTAGTTTGTAAGTATTTCTGTTTAAATTAATATTAAGTTTAAAATCTCTAAAACGAAATTAGTGAAATGAAGGTACGTGTGCATATTATTTCTAGCAAGTCTCTTAATAATTTGTGTACAATGGAAACTGTTCTGTATGAGTAAAGCCGTAACAGTTTCTACCGCATCTCTATTCCTAATAAGGATCTAAAAAGACTCCTAACTTTAATTTTTCTTTTTATATACTGTAGAGTTTTAAAGTTCTTTTCCAGAACCCTATCATACTGATATTTATTCATCGAATAACTAATTCCGGATAATTATATCCAGATCCAGGCTTTATTAGCAAGGATCTTGTGATTTACATGTTTCAAAGAAATATCTGGATTTGGATCAAATCCCGACAATCATAATTTCGAAAAAAAATTATAGTCAACATTAACATAATGCGGGCTAACTTATTGGGATTTTGATAATCCCACATTGCCTTCAATTTTTTTTACATAATAATAAATAAGAACTGTGTAGTGTAGTATTGGCAAATACAATCTGATCTGCAAATCTTAAAGCTCAGATTGTGACATTCGGATTGCATTTGTGAAATTTGTGAAAATGAATAACAATATGTAAGAACAGGCATCTTAAGGATATATAAACCTCACAAATGTACATTCCTTCGAACCCAAATTTACAATACATGCGTAGCACTGAATATTCAATATACGTATAACGATAAGCATTAGCTTTGATGTTTACATAACGATAATTAATTCCGGTTAGTTTAATTTTTATATAACAAATTGTGATTGTTTGTTAATTATAACATAGTTATTCTTTTTTTTTTTTTTTTCCTATTGTCTGAAACGGAAGGACAATAGCGTTATATGTAAAAATTGCATTTTTGATACATTAACAATTATAATTTCTCAAAAGTTTACTATTTGTTTGTCACAACTTAGCGATCGCATATCCATAGGGAGTGTGCATATGATTTAGGGTTTACCTTCGCTCATCAGGTTGGTCTATAAGTACAGATAGAGTTTTAAACACTTCAACCTTTTTTTCCGAAAATCGAATCCTTAATAGTCGTATTAGGAATGTCTACGGTGATCATGACCGATAATATTAAATATGATTGGAACCCGTTAAACACAGGGTTTTTTTAATGAGTAATCTTAGAATGGGCTGAAATACTTATATGTGATATGCATATATGTGCATATGGGCCGTATATTTTTCGATATCATACGTGCACATATGTATGCATACATGTATCAATATGTAGTGAAATTAACACTTTTATAATAAACTGTAAATTTTATATGGTAAGTGTTAACGTTCGGAAAAACCAAATATCAAAGTTTTTATAAAAGAAAATTGATGTAATTCAAAGAAATTTAAATTCGAATGTATTACCTTATTCAAAATTATATAGAATAAATTTTCAATTTGCTTTATTATACGTAATGAATCGTCTTTTTATTTATTTATTTATTTTTTTTAAAAAAAAAGCTTTGTGAAACTACTCACTATAATTTTTCAAACACACAATTGTGTTCTATTCCGAGGTGCACTGTAGTAAACGAATCCATAAATAACGTTTGTTTAACCGCATAAAAGTTGTCCTGTAGTTTTTGGCCGAATTTTATCTTAATGCCGACTGAATTGAAAATTTTAGCGATGAAACCCTGTAAAACTGTGAATAATCATTCGCTACAGAAAATCTGGCTTCGTGTAGCCAGAGTTAGGGTTAAATGTGGGTCAAAGGAGACATGTTATATTTGGCCTAGTTTTTACAAAATCGAATGTAGTTTTATTGTGATTTATATTAAATGTGTATTAAGTACAAGCTTTTTAATAAGGAGTTTATATTATATAGAATTTTGTTTGATTCAGCAAAAGCGGGATGAAGGGCCAGAATGGCCTTTATTTATATAATAAACTTTTGTTAATTGTCTACAATGTCAGAAAAGTCTATAATGCCTAAAATGCCCAAATAGTCTTTAATGTCTAAAGCGTGCGAACTACCAGCAATGTATTCATGCTCTAGCTGCCTATTTGGCTTTTTTTTTTCATCCACCCAGTAAGTCTAAATTGGAACTTTCGAAATCACATGCTCACACGCCTCACATTCCCGGTCTCGGATGAATGTAAACTTTTTTTCTCTGAGTGAGATCGTTTCATTTCGTTAGGGATTACCAATATTTCTTCATTTAAATTTATGCAATGTCCTGATTACTTTTTGATTTCTTAATTGTAAAGGATTGTTGTACAGATGGAAGCTTATTGACCATTTCTTTGAAATTATTACGATTAGTAATGATTTAATATTATCTCGTGCAAGAAAGTTCCATCTTCACCAACGGCCACAAATGCATCAATTTCATTTTTTGTTTATAGTGGGAACGTAAAGCGTTAAAACACTGGTTATGAACTCGGATCCATTGTCCACTTGTAATTTGAGGAGGGCCAAAGTTCTTGACAAAATCATGTGTTGTTTGGGGTATATTTAAATTTAAACCAATTAACTCTTCTT
The DNA here is from genome assembly GCA_910591965.1 of Dentiscutata erythropus. Classification (NCBI taxonomy): domain Eukaryota; kingdom Fungi; phylum Glomeromycota; class Glomeromycetes; order Diversisporales; family Gigasporaceae; genus Dentiscutata; species Dentiscutata erythropus. Next base: position 9,040 of record CAJVPY010000301.1, on the reverse strand, counting down.
TGTTGCCACCAGCCAAACAAGTACTTAATGTAAACATAATACTCAATGATGCAAATTAAATAATAGTATACATCCTTACGTGCAGCTGTTAGATGTTGAATAAAGTGTTTGTTAATGCTGATGAAGATATCATCAGCGCCACCAACACTTCGTTATTTGGGTCATACTGGTAGTGAACTCATCTTCATTGTCAGTATTTTCAGCATTTTAAAGTTAATTATTTTCTCACGATCCTTTCAAGGGTTGAAAGGCATGTTTAACGTCCTTTGCCCTTCTGAATTAAACCTAATATGTTCGAAAGATAGATGTGATAAAGTGGGATTTTTTTAATCATGTTAAAAACATTAGACTACCAACTATAATAGACTTTGGTTTCATGCAAATCCGAAGATAACGCAATTCTGGAACCGATTTTCATCGTTGAACCGATCTTGTTTGAGATTGACGAGATTGTTATACCTCAACAGTTTAAAAATCTTGTGGCATCTTCAGGTGAATTGAAGTGTAGATGCCCACAATTTGATTGATTTAAATCAAAACATGTATTACGTAAGTTAAAATTATCTAATTTTGCATAATTCTATATATGCTTTTAACCAGTCGTATTTCTAATACGAATAATTTGACACATGAAAATTTTGCTTCGATCCAGTTTTTATATCGTTGTTTTTGATATCAACAATGTGTCCAAAAGAATGTCGGAATACTTCAGAATTGCAACATGGGCCGAAAAAAGTATTTCCTATTGAGTAAAATGTTATAAATTTTGGATAAACCTTACAATAGAAGGCGAAAACTTTAATAGTATAAAAAAATCTTCACGCTTTCAAAATAACTTACTACAATTTTCAATAACTTTTGAACACATTCGTTTGGTTATCAGGTCAAAATAATAATCGTTTGGGAGAATAATATTAAAAAATATTGGATAATTTAGTTCTATTTTCTTGAAGCATTCGAATGTTGATATAAAGATAGTGATTTACTGAAAAATTAACAATGGTAATCACTATTAGGCTAAATTGGAAGTAAATAAGTATTGAATTTTTGCTTTGCCAAAACAAGATAGCAGAATTAAGTGAATCTTGCTTATTACAAAGTATTTTTGTTTGTAGAAAGATGATGAAACAAAAGGTTTTGCGCTCAAATGGTGGTTGGAGAGGCCTACGACGAATATTTATATACATTCTAGGTGGCTTGTTATGTGTGTTGTGCGACCTTGTGTGATTGGCAGACGTTTTGATAGAAGCTAATTTTTCGAATAGTTAAAATATTATTGCATAAAATGATAAAAATTAAGACAAGTTTAATTGTAATATAGATGTTGAATGTAAATCTGAAGACGATACTAAGTTGTTATGATGCAATTAGTGTTAGATATATCCTAATTTTTATAATTTTGTGTAACTAATTTTTAAAAATTATCATCTCCCTATCGCTATGCTATGTTTTGATTGATGCCTCATATATTTAAAATGCAATGATACTAACCAAACTTTTGTAAAGCTGGTACTTTAATGTGATGAAAATTACACGAAATCCCAGTTTACTGAAACTTACATAAAATTACATGTATTGTAAGATTGTGGTATTTACCACATAGGCAAGTAACTACTAACCCAGAGGTATAAATATTTTAATATAAACCATTATTTGAAAGTAAGCACATTATGCCAGCTGTATATCCTTGAGAAAATAGCTAATCACAATTATAGTTATACAATCAGTTATTAGCCAAGCTTATTTAATTAAATATTTACTACTGCAAGCAGTATGTATGATTTTGTAACTGTAATTTTTAAATAAGGTATTTGTATCATCGAATATTTATGTCATTTTTTTATTATTCGAGACAATGAGTATTAATTTGGGGTCGTCTAAATGGAGCAGAATCACGTGCTGTTTGACCAATCAAATTATAGAATTTCGATTATTCGGCGAGCAAACAAGAAAAAAAAACGAAGCCCCAAAAATTGTAGTTAAAAAATAACGAAAGGCAATTTGTATATATATAACTACTAAAACCTAACCTAACCTTATCTAAGATGACCCTAACCCTAAAGTTAATTTAGTAAAAATATGCATTATAAGAATCTACTCCGCTTTAGACGTTTCCTTGTTTCGTATATAGTTGCGCAATATCAATTTCTTTATCATCTATAATAAATTTGTGTGCATAGTTCAAGTCTCATAGTATGAAGAGGAAATTTGAGTCTGAAAAAGGAAACGGTCAAACTGTTTTGGAGTCCCTTAGTGGATAATCTACCATGAAGATTGTAGTTGCCCAATGAATGAGAATGTACCTACCATAAAGAAATATTATAGGAAATATTTAGAAATGAGATTAATTTCTAGTTGTTCACGGCCAATATATATAAAGCTGCAAATAAAATAAACATTGATTTGAAACTGAATATGGTATAACACATTTTGGAATCTAATCCGAAAAACTTGGTAATAAGGGTATAACCAAACAAAGAAGTGAGAAGAAAGGTGTCTTTTAGCAAATCGAACCAGAGATTGGAACAAGGCAAATAGCCAATTCTCATTTTTTAAACAAATAACATTTAAAAAAGCGGCAGATATTTATACCCCCGATTTTGTTGTACCCTCTTGTAAACTATAATTTTTTCAAACTTTAAACAAAGATAACTCGACAACCACCAAGCAAAATTTCATAAAGGTTTTTTAATTGGACTCTATAAGTTTGTAGAATTAAGATAAAAAAAAGCTCATCAAATTTGGCTTGGTGGTTGTCGAGATATCTTTGCTCAAGTTTTGAAAAGTTTTGGCATAGCTTTATTTTGATAGACATTTTGAGTTTTCTTAAAATTTGAGAGAAGATATTTTGACAACCACCAAATCAAAATTCAATAAACTTTTTTATTTGCATTATACAGATTCGTAGAAGTTAAATAAAAAAAAAAATTGACTTGGTGGTTGTTGTCGAGATATCTTCGCTCAAAGTTTGAGGAAAATTTTGGCGCAGCTTTATTTTAACCATTAACCATAGCTGCCGCAACAAATTTGGACCGGCAGATCCTCGATTTTGATTGGCTAACGGCCGAGGATCTTCAAAATTTTAGCCCACACTACAAATTTGTTTACTAATTTCCGGCCGGAATTAACTTTTTAATTTTTTCATTACAAAAATAGGGATAGGTTAAAGCGGAGTGAATTTTTGATGATCGACAGACGATAGACCAATCAAAATGTGAAATTTTCAACTAACCGACGAAGCAAAACAAGCGAAAAAAAGAGAAAAATAAAGAAAATACAAGAAACGGTAGTCTAAACCTACTTTGATGTATTAACAAAAAATGCCGGGAAGGTAATTTTACTTATAGCTCTCTCTAATCTTAGCCTTGACCTAACCCTAACCTTAATATTTAATAAAATTAATAAAATTTCAATTTCACTCCGCTTTAACCTCCAAATTATGAGTTAATTTTTTGATAGTCGCTCTTAACCAATCAAAATCGAGGATCTGCCGGTCCAATTTTGTTGCGGCAGCTATGGTTAAATTTTAATTTTTAATAATGTTTTGAGTTTACTTAACACTTTGAGCGATTATCTCGTCAACCACCAAGTCAATTTTAATAATCTTTTTTTTTTTATTTGAATTATACAGATTCGTAGAATGCAAATAAAAAAATTTTTATCGAATTTGACTCTGTGGCTGTTGTGATATCTTCGCTCAAAGTTTTAAAAAGACTCAAAACGCCTATCGCTATCGAAATAAAGCTGCGCCAAAATTTTTCTCAACCTTTGAGTAAAGCTATCTCATCAACCACCAGGTTAAATTCGATGAACTTTTTTTATTTAAATTCTTCGAATCTGTAGAATTCAAATGAAAAAAGTTTGTTAAATTTGACTTGGTGGTTGACGAGGTATCTTCACTCAAATTTTAAGAAAACTCAAAATGTCTATCAAAATAAAGCAGCGCCAAAACTTTCCCGAACTTTGAGCAAAGATATCTCGACATCCACCAAGCCAAATTCGATGAACTTTTTTTTTATCTGGATTCTACAAACTTGTAGAATCCAAATAAAAAAACGTTTATCAAATTTGGCTTGGTGATTGTCGAGAAATATTTGTTTAAAGGTTGAGGTACAAATAACAAAATCAGGGGTATAAATATCTGTCACCTTAAAAAGCTACCTGAAACAAACATGATATAAGAATTACGCATGATAAATTAGAAAACTTCTTTATTTGTGTTCTGATATATTTAGAAAATAGAAAGGAATTGTATCACTTTGATCCTGATGCAAGAAAACTTATGACATGTTATGATCAATTGGGTGAACGATATCAAGGGATAGTTAGGTAATGTAAAAAGACTAACAAGTTTAGAAGCAATATAGATACTTCCATGAACTGAACTTTTAAGAAAAGATTTAGACTGCAAAAAATGATGCTTAGAATATCCAACAAGATTAAAAATCTCGTGAAAGAATGTCATCACAAGCTCAAAGTATTTATACGATAATTATTACTTAAATTTTGAGAGCCAAGAAATGGTGAAAGTATCAGGAGAAAGATCATATCAAAAACCATGAGGATGCTGACAACTTGGTCACATTATAAGTTAAGAGATTTTATTACACAAGAATTACCAAATTTCAAAGTTTTAATATACAAAGAGGAGGATACATCGAAAATTGCGGAATATGTGGAAAGATAAACGTAAGATTAGGTGGTTCAAAAGTATTCATGAATAAAATTATAGGTTAAGGATAGACAGAAATATCAATGAAGCAAGAAACATTTTGCTTAAAGCGTTTAATGAAACAAGGACTTGAACCGTGTGGAACATGACATTTTATTTGTTTTGCTTAAGGTTGTTTCTAATGTTGGGTTTTTTCCAAGGGTCTGTTCTGTTAGTCAAAATCGGTACTGATTAGAGTTGGGTAACGAAACGAAACCTACCCGAAATTAGTTTCCGAAAGGTCTTAATCCGAAACTAGTTTCGGATTTTTTAAAAAAATTCAAAACTCCCGAAATCCAGAAACTACCCCGAAACTACGCAACAAACAGATTGCAGGGTTCGTGTAGCCAACCAATAGTAAAACTTGGATGACGAAATATTATACAATGAGGACAAAATTTTTGTGTACTAAGTTTTCAGCACAAAATTTTACATATAATTAGCCTAAACCTTACCTAACTCTAACCCTAAATCTTCAATTTTTTAAAAATTTATAATAGAGCAGTGATAGTTAAAAAAAAATTAAAAAATAAAATAGATTTTTACTAAAGCTGCACCCGTGCACTTAATGCACCCCTATGTCAAATAAGGTAATATTAGGGCAAAAATAAACATTAGGGGTAGAGTTAGGATTAAGGTTAGAATTTGGGTTAGGGTAAAATTGCAAGAGAAACATTCTTTTGTTAGTTATACAAAAAAGATTAGTAAAATTTCGATATAGTAGGGGTGCACTTAAAAAACCAAAAAAATGACTTTAATACAGTCAGACCCCTAAATGCAACCTCCCTAAATGTAACACCTCTCTAAATGCACGATAGAAGGCTATCCTCACAATGGGACTTATAGATAAATGCACATTCTTTATTCTGTAAGTGCACAACAATTGCCTGGCCCAATTATAAAAACTCCTCTATAAATACATCCACGTGATTATAGCCAATAAAGTTCATTATTCTATGCTATAAAGATAAGTTTATCATGTGATAAGAGTCATATTATGATTAATTAGTGTTCTCTAATTGCAACCCTCCCTAAATGCACGCTCTAAAGCTGGTCCCGACGACATGCATTTAGGAGGTCTGACTGTATTATTTATAAATTAAAAATCCAAATTAATATAAAATAAAATAAGATTAATTTCAATGATATATATCCTGATTATTTATTCGTTTTATTATTACTATGTACAAAAATCTTTCATATTTATTAATAGCTTAATTTACGTATGATATATTTATATCAATAATCGATTTCCAATTATATATCTCATAAAATTAAATCTTGGCATTACTGATGTACAAAATAGCTACCAGCATATTAGCCTGATCATAATTAGTTAGAATGAACAAATATTAAGTTTTAACAGCTTCGATAGGGTTTCGGAATTCGGATGAGGTTTGGAAATTATAATCCGAAATCCGAAACTTTCGGATTTGGCAAAAAAAAAGGTTTGTTGCCCAACTCTAGTTAGTATCTCTAGCTCTGATGTCATAAAGTTTTGTCGGGAAGATGCTGAAATTTTGATCTATTTTAATATAAAGTTCAAAAATTTTTTGGGGTGTTTTTATTCGCTTTTTTTAATGTTAGATTAGGATTTAGGTATAATTTATTTTAGTAGCGTTTATATTTTCAAATTGAGACCAAAATTTCAGCATCATCCCAACAATTTTTATTCATGTACAGTAGATTGATGCTTTAATTATTAGGCCACACGAAGTTAATTTTTCGGGTTATATAATCTGGTGTTCCAAAATCCTAGTCGGCGGTCGGATTTTTTTTTTTAAAAAAAAGTTTTTAACTATAAATTAATAGATCCGTGCTCATATTTAAGGCCAGGCAAGTTGATTTTTTGTTTTACATAACATGGAATCGGAAATTTGGAAGTTTTTTTTTAACAGACCTGCCGGGTTATTCCGGAAGGTTAAGTTCACTATCGGGAGATACTGGATAAATTTATGGAAAAAATTAAATAGCAGCAATGGAATAATTGGACAATTGAAACTTTAAAAGAAAATTTTTTTTTGAAAAATTGGGTCGGCGGGTTATGCAAAATGAAAAATTAACTTTGCGTGGCCTTATACTCTTAAATTTTAAAATGTCTTTAAAAATTTTAGAATTGTTTTTAATAAAATTATAAAGTAATTCTTTTTTTTTGTTGCAAATTTATGTTTTGCTTTAATATTTTTAATTTATTAAAGGGATCGTAAAAACCTTTGATAAGCTTTTAAAAATAAAAACTTTTAGTAAATTCTTAGTTCAAGCTTTATTACAACACGTAATTTATTAATTGCAGTTCCAAAATTTCGTTTAGTAGAAATATCATCAGAAAAAAATTCAGGATATGTGTGCCACGATTTTGTGCACTAACACAAGATACAATTCAATTGTCTATTTGAAAGTTATTTAAGCATTGAAACCATTTTTCTATAACCTAATTACTGGTTTAGCTTTATTGTTTAAGGCTATTTCTCAAGACTTATTGTGTTTTTGTATTTAAACATAAAATTGAATCTTAAGTATACAATATTGGGCAAAAATTGTCGAATAACGGTAATTTGGCAAATGAGCACGTGCCGCTTTGCGGCACCAGGGACACGGAAAAATTATTTCGATTTAAAGCAAAAATTTCGATCGATTTTTGTTAAAATTTCGATTTATTTCGATTTGACCAGCATTAAGAAAAAAACAGCGATAATCCCGGCTGAAATTAAAATGGTGAAAATTATAAGCCAATCATTTTATAACATGATACAAATTTTATAGCAAAAATTTCGATTTTATATAATGAAAATTTGATTTCGAAGCACGTGTAGCCAATCATTTGTCGAATTACAATATTGGTGTTATCCGGCAATTTATGATCATGATTGGTAGGGAGTCGCTCGCTGAGTTTTATTTTTTGAATATTGGAATAACATAATTATATCGTAACACGAAAAAAATAACAAGAAATTTTTTCATGATCATATGAGTTTGCCGGATAACGTGTTATAATAGTCTGTAATACATATATTTATTTCTTATAGACTAAAAATTTATATAAAACATGCGCTTGTTACCAATTTTCAAAGGGTTAACACATAATTTGATTACTAATTACAATATGTTATCTTCTTCTCACTAATTGTACATGAGACAGTTTTTAAGAAAGCTGAGAAATTGAAAAATTTTCACTAGGACAACCTACTTCTGTCAATTATTAAAATCTAAATTTCATATTATGCTTAATATAACTTTATTAATAAAAAAATGTACTAAATTTTTTTTTATTAAAAGTCAATAACAATTGAAAGTACAATAGTACTACAAAAATTATACCATGTTTAAAGAAAACTTTTTGTTAAAGCAAAAAAATTTCATGCGCAAATATATATATATTTTTTCAAAAAGAACGTTTGTTTGTATCTTGCTAATCACACGAATATTGATTTATATTGGCTAATAGTGTAATTTCATGACGATTCTGGGATAGTGTAGAAATACCATTTCCCTAAATTATTCATTAATTTTCGCTTTTTTAATCTACCATTATCTGTTGCATGACCGAAAAGGCATGTGTTATCAAGGCTGAACCCAGGGTTGCGGTACTAAATTTAAATACCGTCTCTGCTAATTTTGGTTGTAATCTAAATAATGTAACCGATTACTTATAGCTCTGGTCAAATTTACAGATCATTTGGCCAAACCCAGATCTTTTTTATTTCAAATCTGGCCAAACGATCTGCAAATTTGGCCAGAATTAGTAATCAGTTCTACTATTTAAATTACTGAAAAAATTAGCTCACATGCTGATGCTAGAATTTCATTGGCGGTATTCATATAGATATAATTGATAGTTGGTTCTTGTATTTTTCCAATAGAATAGCAATCAATAGGATAATTTGCCTTTCACCGGTTTTAGATTTCGTCATCACACAAAAACAGTGATGGTAAATGACCTGAAATGACCCAAATGACTCAAATGACAAATGACTAGTCATTGGGTCATTTTAAGACCCAAATGACTTAGAAGGTCATTTAACATATGTTAATTGATATTCCATTGCCATTTAGCCAATCAGAATTGCTGCCAAACAAAATTAAAATATAATCGATAATCGTAGCTATATATTAAAGTCAAAAATTTTACTATGTGAATTAATATTTATATCTTAAATAAAGTTGTTCGAAATAATAAACTACATATATTCTGGAATTTTCATGTAAACTGAAGAACTTTTATTAATTCACTTCCGCGCTTTACATTTATACTAAGTTAATAAAAAGATTTCAATTTATAAATATTGACTTAGTAAGACTTTGACTTTAATACATGTATAGCTACGATTA
>CAJVPY010000300.1:0-29682 GCA_910591965.1 Dentiscutata erythropus | reverse complement strand
AGAACTACCTCTAAACGACAAGTGCGGTTCTTCTTACACCCTTTTCCCATGTCTTACATTTTTCTTGCAGTACGTTATTGTTTTTTAGTCAAAAAGTTTTTCAGAAAAATATGGTCCAGATGATCATCGGAAAGAGTTGAAATAATAAACTAATAATAAATTCGTTCTATAACAACACTATAAAACTTCATCTATATTCTAATAAAAAGTTCTCCGGGCCAATAAAGGTTATCTTAATACCAAAAAAAAAAATAATAATAATAATAATTAAAAAGAATAAAATATATAAATTTTAATTGGTTTATTATCTAAATAAATATTTTCAAATTTGATTGATTAATATATTAAAAATATATTTAGAGAGAATATTTTTATATATATAATTTGAAAAATAATCTGTATTTAGAGAATATAAAACATACACTTATTTTATAAGTCCCAACTTGGAACCAGCTATTTTTATACAAATAAAAAGAACATGCACTTAAAGAATATATACTTAGAGAGAGTTAACTGTATATACAAAACTGATAAATGCATTATATGCAAGAAGAAGACAGAGAATATAGAATATTTAGAAAGCTGCGAAGTATCCTTGAATTTAATATAAGATATAAAAGAGCAAGAAGTCAAACTGACTCTGGAAAAAATTAAAGAAATACAAGGCTTGTATGAAAAGAAAGAAAAAATTTTGGTTATGATAAAAAAAAAAAGCATAGCTAAAAAGCTTTATAGAAGAGAGAAATAGATAAGAGATCTAATTACAAAAGAAGTCTTTGATAAAATTCAGCTAAGTTTTATGTTCAATAAACAAGCAAGATACTTTATAGTAAGATTCTAGAAAAAATAAATTAAAAAATCTATGAAGAGATATAAGTTGCAAAATGCAAATTAGTACAAAAGTGAAAAAAGAAGAATAGTATAACATTAGGAGAATTAAATAAGTGCAAATTTGCAAAAACTTGCAAAAATACAGATTTTTGCAGAATTTTTTGCAAAAAGCTGCAAAATTTTTTATATATTAAAATTTTGTGCAGAACTGTATTTAATTTCTGTAGCTATAGCTAGTGAGTCTGAAGTTTTGTACAGATTTTCATTTAATTTATTATTTAATTTTTTTACAAATCTGTACAGAACAGCACTAAAAAATTTCTCCCAATGAATATAAAAAGAAAAAAAAAAATCTAGTACAGATACCAAGAGAAAAAAAAAGAAGATCAAAAAGAAAAAGAAAAAAAAAGCAAGTGAAAAAAATAAAAAAAAATAAAACCAAAACAAGATGAAAAACAGTGTTAAAATTAACCAAAAGTGAAGATTTAAAGTAGGCAATGAACAGAATAGTAAAAAAGTTAAATAGTAGTTTTGACAGGTTATAAGAACCATTTGAGAAGATACTAATAAATCTATTTGCAAGATAAGTTAGTATAAAGATAAATTTACTATAGCAGATTACACATAGGTATTTTTTAAACAACCAAGTAAGCTAATACTTGTAATTTAGATATTAGAAGGAATTTATAGGAGGACTTTCATCTGATTGTCTGATATAAATCAATTGCTTGAGTAACTTATTTATGTACTTTTTGGGAACACAATGTTTTACTAATAAAAAATCATTACAAAAGCTATTTTTTACTTTGATATAACATCTATATTCACTATACAAAAATAATTAGTAATAATTAGTATCTTTGCAAACTTTACTTAGAAGACAAAATATATCTACCACTTATTGGATCATATCAAACTATACTGTAAAGTGAAGGTAACCAAAAATGTTTTCATCTAAAACTATTTTATTATATTAGATTTAAATAAGCTTTTATTTCTAACTATTTAATTGAAATAGATATAAGCTCTTTAACAAGAAGATCTGGACTTAATATTTAAATTTGGTCAGTTCTTGTAGTATATTTGAGCTTGTTAACATAAATTAGTTATTAAAGTTTTAATAGTTTTAATTTATATCTTATATGGTAAATTCTTTAATAGCTGGGTTTATTAGTAATAAATATCTTATTTGCCCACTTTACATGTATCTATCTATTCTCTATATATTAATAATAAGTTCTTTCATGTGCATCTATTAGTTTGTAAGCTTCTTTATACAAAGTTTCTTTTATTTTTTAATATCGTAGTATTAATTAAAAATCATGTATTTGATTGGTTAATTATTATAGAAAATCACAGATAAATCTATAAAAATTAACCAATTATATAAATGTTTTTTTATGAAGAGGGAATAGCCCTTTGAAAAATTTAATATTTCAAAGTATAATATTATTAAGCCTAATAAAGTAAGGGCAAGACTGCTAAATTTATAAAAAAAAAAAAAGATATTATTATTAAAACTTCAATTATGCTCTTATTGTCATTAATAAATTTAGTTAACATTCTATTTTTAGCATAATCTATAATATTAGAATTTTCTTATCTTTATAGTAAACTCTATAGTATTAAATTATATATCTATTTCTTAGTTTTTTAAAAATATTAATTTCATTCTTGATTTCTTGTTTTTTATCATTGTCATTTAAAATTAGTTTCTAAATATATTTGCATTATTCCTTTTATTAAAATCATTTACAAACTAATTATACATAAAACTTACTCAGATAATATGCATTTCATGTTTTTATATAGCTCCTAATTATATATAGTAACAAGAATACTAAGTATTATTTCATAATTATAGTTTATATTTTATAAATTATATAAATTTACTATGAAAATGTGGTTTTGCCTTGAACCTAATTTTTTCACCAAAATTGAATTATTAGCTACAATCGTGTTTGCCAATTGTTTATTTTACAAAAGCTTTAAAAGATCAATATATTCTTCAAATTTCTTTTAAGAGCATTATAAAGAGAAACATAATTATTTAAAAGCAAAAATAAATGCAAATCATTGGATGCCTACACTAAGTTTTGATTTTAATATATCATAATTTTTTTATTTCTTCCAGTGGTTAATCTGAAGTAGCCTCTTTATTATTCTATAAAACAAATTAACTTATGTTAGAAAAGATCAATACCAGAATTGTATAACACATTACCATATTCAATACCTTTATTAGTCTCAAGCCTATAACACTTTTGTAAGCAACTTTCATCTACAGCAGATGAAATATGTTAGACTCACGCGAAATATATTATATGCACATAATATAGTACTATTTTTTAGTGATTAGTTAGACTAGGGTTATGGTTAGCTATCCAGTTAGGAACTACAGTAAATTATCAGCTGGGCATTTTTTTACTTAATGAACGAGTGTGGTTTCATTAATAAAATTCCGTGATCTTGGTCAATTCCGGCCCATCCAACCAGGGTTCTGATGCACTCTGACCCGGAATTTTGGGGATTTCCCTGTATGAGTTATATTATACCTCCCAAAATCCCCGACAGTGTTTCATTTTCATGTTCAATGACTGTCTATTATCACGAAATGTTCTGACATTACTCTATCATTAATGCTGGTCCCTAAATCAGATTCATGCAACCCCCTAGCCCACAAAAATTGTAAACAATCGAAGTGTTACAAAAGAACAGAAATAACTCAAAATTTTAATTAAGAAATCACATTCTGCGGCCTAATTAAAAATTTTCTCGTGAAATTTTAATAACTCTAACCCTAATATTACACTGTACTCACCCAACTCCTACAGGGAGTTCCCCAAAATTCCGGGTCGGACGCTTCAGAACTCTTGCCGGAAGGGCCGGAGTTGATCAATTTTACCCCAAGATCACTAAGAATTTTACTAATGAAACAATAGTCGTTCATTAAGTGAAAAGTGCTCAGCTGATAATTTTACTATAACTCCCGCTAATCCTAACTCAGCCCTAACCCCGACCCTAACCACGACGCATTCCGGCCATTACGACCCGGAAATCTGGGGATCCCCCTGTAGAAAATGCTCCGATCAGCTTAGTACCTAATCAAAAAAATAAATTTGTTATCGTTATATATATTAGACGTCACTTTCAAATTTTTAATTGACGTAGCTTCGAAATTGTAAATTAAAGTACTTCATATTTTAATCGGTATCAGTATGATTTTAGATTAAAAAAAAAATTCGCAACGCAAATATAATTATTATTAAACAACTGCTGTACCTTGGCGAATACAACCACAACGAAAAGTACAAAGAGCATTGTTCTTACGACAAGACAATTCCTACTTTCACAATTTGTTTTATTACAATGACAGCTATCATTTTTCTTGGATAATATTTAGTGGTCGGGTTAAGTTTTGTTGAGCACCAGCATTTCGTAAAGAAATAAATTTGCCCATTGAAATTATCGTTTGCTGAAAACCATGTATCCAAAATTCCAAACTTGCTTTCAACTTGATATGAGTCACAATGCTCGTCTATCCATTTTTAGCCTATCAATATCAAGAATCCGAACCTTTACGAGATCACCAGGCTTCAAATTTAACACGTTTTTTTAGTTTTATATATCGGTTTTCCATTGAGATTATAAATAATTTGACGGTTCTGAGTAACATGTCGATTTGCTACCACTGTTATGTTTATCAGATAGTCCATCGATACTTCCAAGTTTAATTAATTTAAAGGTATTTAGAACCCAATATTTAAAGTTTGAATTTTCATGTTTACTTGACGGGTTTCGTAAAATAGCCAGGCAACGATCATACTTTGAACGATTCATTATATGTCTTTCGTTTTTTCTACAGTTCATGTAATTCATCAACGATTTTTTGAAAGCTTGAAATGAAAGAAACGAAAAAAATAGCAAAGGATTTGAAGCCATATTATGGAAGATAAAATAACAAAGAATGTTTTTTTTTTTATAATCAATCTAATTTATTAAACTCTTATATTAAACTTGACGTTAATCAGTATAATTTTTAAAACTACCTATGTTACATTTTAATCGGTATAAATTTTAACTCAGGTACGTTAATTTTGAATTAACGGTTATTTAAGAGCAACGTACAACATATAAAGACATTCTGTTCGACTAGCGAAAAAATTTTTTGAACGGTTAGCAGCGCATCTCTTCTCATCTCGCTAATCTATTCGCGCGGCGCTCTGTGTTACAATGAGTATTTTTTTACAATCGTTTTGCTTTGTGTAATGCCTATATGGTAACAATTTTCCTATCAAAGCAAATTGCTATTGCGCGATTTCAACTTAGCGCTAAATATCTAAACAACCATCCATTTGGTCTATTTTTTGTATAGTTGCGAATTTTAGATATCCGCTTGTAAATCATCCGACTAAATCCGTGTTGAATTCAAAAATACAGTCGATTCTAGATATAATGAACTTATTTTTTACTATATGTATTTTATTAATATTATCAATATATATAGTGGCAACAATATTATTATTCGAACTCAGAAATTTTCGCTTGAGATAAATAATCTTCACTATCCATTGTTACGATTATGAATAAGTAATATAAAAAAAAATTTTTTTGCGCTCAAAATAAAATACGTATCTATAAGAAAAAATTCTCTAATCAATGTTACGTATAAAACATGTCTGTCAATATTGCATCATTATTATTAATCGAAGTAACAGACAGTTCTCATTATTATTAATTGGCTAGTTTAACAGATATCCAACTATCTGCAAATATATTTTCGTTATTCGATACGAACGAATAATATCTAATAGAAAATCCAATGGATTTTTTGAACGGATCCAAGCACAATCAATATCAATATATTAAAATAAAATCCCAAAATACACATGCAAAAGTAAACTTATTATGTGAAATTAAACCACCAGGACCAGCTTTATTATCTAGAAATAAATCTGTTAAGGAAGAATTTGTTCATCTATAATATTTTGAAACTTTCCAGTAGAATCTTGCAATTTGGCACTCATTTGGACGTTTCTAAACTCTTTATCGTGCCAAAAATGGATAACATTCAGCCCTTTATCCAGTAACTTTTTGTCAGGCCAGTATGGATTCGTCGTAACATTATCCTCCCGAGAGAAATGTACTACCCAAATTTCCTTAGGAGAAAGCCGATCAGCATATTTTAAAACTTGATCGAAATGTTTTTCAAGTTTGGGAATAGATCCTGTGGCCAAAATTTCTATTACTGCTTCAGGATAAGGGCTGTCAGGCTTTTTTATAGTCAGATCACAGTAAGAGTGGCGGTATTCACCATCATCACTAATTCCTTCCAGATGCCATTGTCCGGTTATTTCAAATTCATGTACCTTTGCAAGCCAATTATGCAAGATACGATACATTTCTGCATCGTATGTGCTTTCCCTTGGAACTTTCATATTCTGAGCAAGATCTACACACAGGTGATTCGAACTTTTATATGATCGGGAAGATTTTCTCGTTGCTTTTGGCGTTTAGGAGTGGGTTGGATTATGCCTTTTTTTTTAAAAAGAAATAAAGAAATTCTACAGTATATAATTTTCCCGTCTTGCTGCCTTGTATCGACTATAAAAAGTGAATAATGAAGTAATAAAAATGTAATAATCGATTATACGATAAGTAGTGTTAAAACTGATTTGAATAAAGATGTCTTTGTATTTATCTTACCAACTAAAATATGTTGACACCCACCTGATCGAATTGAAAATTTTTTAGTTGAATTCAACGAGATATTTTCCGCCTATCCGACCAAATTGAATGAAATTTTTTTTATTCGAATTCTACGGATCCAATAAAAAAATTTTCATGCAATTTGATTGGGTAGGTGCCGAGATATTTTCGTTCAAAGTTCTCAAAAATAAAACGTCTATCAAAAAGTATATGCGGTAGAATGTTAGAACTTTGAACGAAAATATCTCGACACCCACCCAGTCAAATTAAATGATTTTTTTTTATTTGAATTATAGATGCCCGACGCAATTATTTTGCCGTTGACGAAATGACGCAACACATATGTTTCGTCATTGACGAAATGACGCAACTATATGATTGCGTCAGGTCACGTGAGTTGCGTCAGACATCACTAATTTGAATTCTACAAATCTGTAGAATTCAAATAAAAAAATTTTCATTTAATTTGGTTGGGTGATTGTCGAGATATTCTCATTCAAAAGCTTTCAAAAAATAAACCATAATTCAAATATGCAGGGTCATAACAATAGCACTATAGCGATATATCCAGTACTGCTACAATTACAACACACATGACAGTAAATTTGATGGCCCCCTGGTTGATTAGAAATGGACACTTTTTAACAAAATTTGACATTTTTATTATTCAAAGAAAGTTTTTAAAAAAAATACTTTCTGATTTTGGTTTACATTCAAGTTAAAATACCTCGATAAATTATTGTTGAAATTTAATTTAGAATAATGTATCTTGTTCACGTAAATATTCACCAATATCAGCCTGATGAAAAGCGACAATATCAGTAGGTTTTAGTTTGTGCATATCTACCGTAGAACGTGCGGTAACACCAAAACCCTATCGATAAAAAATCGATAAAAAATCGATAAAATAAAAAAATAAAAACAATCCGAACAAAAATATGTGTGGATAATTACCAAAGGTATATCAGACATTGAATATATTATAACACCTTGATGTTCGGATGTATCTTCAGTAATGCGCCCAAGATGAGCTTTTAAAACATGATTCCCGTATAAAAATGAACCTTCACCGTTTGGTTTGATCCATAGTTTATACTTTGTTAACGAGTAATTACCATCTGATTAATACTAAGTAAATATTCTATTGTATTCGAATTTTAATCATACCTTTGCATACTGAGCAAGATAATCTAATGCAGTAATATGAAGCTTGAACTTCTTTGATTTGGTAAATTTCCCAAAGCATACACCCAAAGAAGCTAATTGATCACGGCCTACGCTAACTGCTTGGCGTAACATTGAGTCACTTTGAAAAGTAAATAAATGTAAAGTACTGTTATTATAGACTTGTAAATGCGTGTTATTGTGTAAATAAATTTCGCGATTCATAAACTTTTGAAACTTCAACGTTTTAGACAGTAATTTCCCCCACCTAACATAATAAACCTTTTCATTATGTAATCTAAAATAATAAGTTTCATCCGACCGATCAACTAAATGCAATACATTTTTTCCGATGCTATTAAATTTAAGAAGAGAAAGTTATTATACTAGTAAAAATAATTAACTCGATAAGGAGAAAGAAACTTGCTATTTAGTTAATTTTTCAAAAAACACTTTAGTCTCGTCTTCGGTCAAGGGTCTCATTTGTAGATTATCATATATCGATATGAATTATTTTATCGACCGTCTGACTGACACCAAAACGGCTAAAATTACACAGGTACAAGGTCCAGACAAGGACTTGTTCTATAAATAGTACATATTTTTACATCGTACTTTTAATCGATTGCTTTGTTTCAACGCGCTCGTAATCTTTGAATTTTACTTTTTATATTCTACAGAACACTTTTCATGTAAGAAGCTGCTTTTGAACTTTCGCATTCGAGTTTCCAGGTTTATTACCTTGTTAATGATCTGAACTATTATGTAGCATTCATCATGGAGTATGCACAAAAGCTTTTCGGAAAAAAAACTAGCCCGGATGAAATGGTAACATTCTTTCTTCCTTTTTGCATAAACAGCGGTTCTTAGAACTGCGGAACTCTTGTTAAAAGTAAGCCGTAATTGCCGGTTCCTTACAAATTTGGAGGAGAATCTACGCTTAAATAATAATACTGTTTTTTTGGATTCCTTTTGTTGGGACAAAACTAACCTGAATTTTCAATTTTTTTATAAGGTAAAAAAATGGCAACGGGATATTAGAACACAGCAACGCATAATTGAACGTCAAATAAAGGAATTTGGTGATGTGGAAAAAAAAACAACGAATCTTTTAAAGCAAAACGCAAAAAAAAATGATGTAAAAGCTTGTAAACTTTTTGCGAAAGAGCTAGTAAGAACACGACGTCAGATAGTAAGATTGCATACCAGTAAAGCACAGTTAAATTCGATCCAGTTACAACTTCAACATCAACTAGGTAAGCAAGACTTAAAATTTAATGTTATAATCAATAAATCCTATGTTTATGTGCATTATTTAATTTAGCTACTCTGAAAATTACTGGATCGCTAAATAAAAGCGTTGAAGTTATGAAGATGGTTAATGGGCTAACAAAGTTACCAGAAATATCGAAAGGAATGCAAGAATTATCAATGGAAATGACAAAGGTATGCTATCAGCTATTTGGAGATTAGTTTTACTGGAAAGTCTCAAATAGCAAGTATTGGCATTATTTTGAGCTATGGCCCAAATTAAGTTTAATTCGAGCCGTAACCTCTTCAACGCATGGGGCGTCTATTATTTGAAATCGCAGTAGACACGATGCGTTTTTTTTTTAAATCCTAACAGTCATAATATTTTGGTTAGGCTGGTATCCTTGATGAAATGATAGAAGACACATTTGAATCATTTGAAGATAGTGATATTGAAGAGGAGGCAGAAGAAGAAGTCAACAAAGTTCTGTTTGAACTTACTGATGGTACGATGCACACTTATTTGCTCCTATTTTTACAAGCTTTCATTGATATTAATATTATATATTTTTCCCTTAAGGTTTAATTGGCGAAGCTGGTGAAGTCGGTGCACCACTAGATGTAATGAAATTTTTGCTATATTATTGTGATCCGTTTCCTTTACTGCTAAACAACTATTTATATTAATATATTCTTTGCTACTGAAATTATAGCTAAACGTTGAAGAGGAGGAGGAAGAACCGGAACTCAACGAAATGCAAGCTAGGCTACAAGCATTAAAATCTTGATACTCTTTTTTCAATCTCTTCAAAGATTTATACAAGCTTTGTCTTGATGAATTTTATAGAATATTTGGCATTTTGGTTTTATCAGAATTTGAATCTATATTAGTACATAGAAAGCTATTCATTAGTTCACGACATAAATGATACTTGTATTGTAGTAAAAAAAAAAAGATTATTTAAATTTGATAAAGTTTTCGAAAGATCCGATCAGCGAACCTACATGTGAAGGTTGTCACGTGTATGCTTCTTCCATACCTATAATGTGCTTGTTGGATTGAAGCACAAATTAACCAATTTAAGCAAGACATGTTCTTACTTGTCCTTACATGTAATGATAACCACCATGCGGTTTAAAGTCCATGTTATACAAAATCGATATACTCCCGGTAATCAGCTGTGATAACAAATTCTGTGAAAATCTGTCCTGTTTTAACATATATTACGCAGATAAAGATTGAATTCTATAGTGGTTACGGTTGAGGAAATATTTAACTAACACAATAATAGGGCGAGGTAGAGTTTGGAACCGGTTTTATTTTTCATGTTAAAACCGATTAAAACACCGGTTCCTAACTCTAGACCATATATAAAGAGCCTGATCTATATCCGGTAATACATTGTTAGGATATTTGGTGCTGGAAGCCTATGCTCAGCGAAATGATAAAATTTGTAATCGCGGTATTGTACCCGGGGAGACATTTTATTATATGGCTATAATAAATTACCCGGATAACCGGATAATTTAACAATATCTAATACAATCACATACAGTTGCCTCTCTCTATTTGGCCCAAACCTTAATAAACTTTGTGAAAACCAAACATAAAACTTTCATTTATAAGGGAAAAAAACCCCCCGCAAACAAATGAACTTATATGTATGCGAGGTGATCATACCTCTGTTGAATATTGTGATGAGCGATTTGCTGAGAATTGCGTAGGAAATATGGTAAATTTGTTAAGTTAGATAAGTCTGGTTACTACTTAATTTCTTTTGGCATATGGCTAAAGCATTATAGCTGAAAATCAGTGATAAGGAAAGTAGTTAGCTAATGCGATGCGTAAGGCTTGGACGTGCTTAATTAATGTGAATCTTAATTTTATTTCAAAATTGGTACTCGGAGATTATAAAAGTTGCCCGCTTTTCAAAAGACTCTATCGACTCTATAAGAAGTATATCTCAGCTACAAAGGGTGTTTAAAAATAAATCGCAAGATATATATTATCTATTTTTACTATTAACATCGCGAGTAAGCAATATATATAATTATTATATTTAACTAGCCCTATTGTCCTATTGTTGATAAAAATTTTGTAATGATGTATTAGAAGTCTGGAATTATAAGTACTGTTGCTTGAACGGGCTTCAATTCCTTTATACATAACATCACCATTATGTGTTATTTCAATTTCGTCATCTTTTAACTGGTGTCACAAAGCATATTTATTTTTTTTTCTGCTAAAAATTTATTTCTGCTCTGATTTGCGGAAATTTGACGTAGATATTAATCACATGATTAAACCGGATAAATTGATAATTGGTTTCAATTTAACGGAATCAATCAGATAAATATTATTACACACACAAAAGAGCGATAACTGTTGATAAAATTGGATAAAATTACCATTATATCAGTAATATAGAAGAAATTCAAAAAAGTGATAAACTAAAGTAATATCCATTAATTTGTTTTTTTAACCAATTCATTTAAAAGAAAACAGTATAAAGTCACAATGTTGTGCACATACATTCAAGCCATTCATTCGACTTTGACAACGAAAAATGATATACAAATCCTATCATTTTCAACTTTCTCACACATTTTTGTTAACACTATTCACGGTGATCACTCGAACTTTTGCAGCCCCATACCCAACATTTCAATCGATTATTCAAGAAAACCATCAATTAAATGAAAGAACTTTATGTCATCCTGATTTCTTCTACAATGACGAATGTCAAACGTGTCCATTCTCACATTTTCAACAGTTCGGTAATTGTATGGGATTCAATCCAGTTTGTCCTTTGTGTAGCCCAGTGATGCCTTTAATGCCATCATATCCACAACCGCCATCACCACCCCCACCTCCACAACAATCATCACCTCCAGAATCACCACCTCCACAACAATCATCACCTCCAGAATCACCACCTCCACAACAATCACAACCTCCAGAATCGCCACCTCCACAACAATCACAACCTTCGGAATCGCCACCTTCACAATCGCCACCTCCACAAGAATCATCTCCTTCGTCTCAGCCACCCTCACCGTCTCCGCCACCCTCATCAATCACTAATACGTACGATGAACAATCAGTGGTTACAAAACCCGTTATCGTTATTGTGGATGACCAACCCCAACCAGAAAAATGTGAAGAAGAAAGCGAACAACCTCCAAAGCAACATGAAGAAAGTAAACAACCTCCGGAACCATGTGAAGAAGAAAGCGACCAACCTCCAAAACAACATGAAATAAGTAAACAACCTCCGGAGCCATGTGAAGAAGAAAACGAACAACCTCCAAAACAACATGAAGAAAGTGAACAACCTCCAGAGCCATGTGAAGAAGAAAGCGAACAACCTCCGGAGCCATGTGAAGAAGAAAACGAACAACCTCCGGAGCCATGTGAAGAAGAAAGCGAACAACCTCCGGAGCCATGTGAAGAAGAAAGCGGACAACCTCCGGAGCCATGTGAGGAAGAAAGTGAACAACCTCCGGAACCATGTGAAGAAGAAAGCGAACAACCTCCGGAGCCATGTGAAGAAGAAAGTGAACAACCTCCGGAACCATGTGAAGAAGAAAGTGAACAACCTCCGGAGCCATGCGAAGAAGAAAGCGAACAACCTCCAAAAAAACATGAAGAAAGCGAAGAAAGTGAACAACCTCCGGAGCCATGTGAAGAAAGCGAACAAGAAAGTGAACAACCTCCGGAACCATGTGAAGAAGAGAACGAGCAACCTCCAGAACCATGTGAAGAAGAGAGCGAGCAACCTCCGGAACCATATGAAGAAGAGAGCGAACAACCTCCAGAACCATATGAAGAAGAGAGCGAACAACCTCCGGAACCATATGAAGAAGAGAGCGAACAACCTCCGAAACCATATGAAGAAGAGAGCGAACATCCTCCGGAACCATATGAAGAAGAGAGCGAACAACCTCCGAAACCATATGAAAAAAGTGAACAGCCTCCGGAACCATATGAAGAAGAGAGCGAAGAACCTCCGGAACCATGTGAAGAAGAAAGCGAACAACCTCCGGAACCATATGAAAAAGAGAGCGAACAACCACCGGAACCATATGAAGAAGGCGAACATCCTCCGGAACCATATGAAGAAGAGAGTGAACATCCTCCGGAACCGTGTGAAGAAGAAAGCGAACAACCTCCGGAACCATGTGAAGAAGAAAATGAACAACCTCCGGAACCATGTGAAGAAAATAAACAATCTCCGGAAAAGTTCGATGAAAATTTTGAAGCTGAGCAACCTCAGGAAGGTAAGAAAATTAAACAATTTCTAATCTTAACCCCTGCTGAAGTACCGATACAAACTCTAAAGGAAATACCAACATCAGCTCCGATTGAAACGTTGCCATCAACGACTTTTCCTGTTCTTACTGAAACTCTAACCGAAATACAGATAGAAACACCAACTCTAAGCGAAGCGCCACCGTCAACAACTTGTCCTTTTCCAACCGAAACACAAACATCGAGCGAAACGCCGCAGCCAACAATTTATTCTATTGAAACACAAATCCCGAGCGAATCGTTACCATCAACGTCACCTACTGAAACTCCTACTGAAATTCCTACTGAAATTCCTACTGAAATTCAAACTGAAGTGCAACCGACACAAAGCCAGAGCGAAGCACCACCAACATCATGTCCTGATTGCGAAGAAATCGTTTCTTATACTGATTCCGGTGATGAAGTACACAGCTGGGTTAAGTACATATGGCAATAGAAGTAAACGAAGCCAAACATAGCTATTTTATCTTTTTTTTTGATCTATATTTTCTATTGTTAAATTATTACATCATAAGGACATATAAATATGTATAAAATATGTATAAATATGTGTATACTTTTAATATTATATCAATAATAAATATTTACCTTATAGTGTCTAATATACATTTTGTATGCGTAACGATTTGGAATGTGCTATTCATAGTGGGTGGAAGCAGTGTTGGAAATCATATGTTCACGGTGTTCACAGTGAACATAAATTTTTTAAAAAAATCAATTTTATTTTATCTTCACATTTGTGAACATAAATAATTTTTATCTAATTAATAAAATTTTATTTGTGATCATTATTTGATAAAAAAGTATGTTCACAAAATCATTATATTGTCTTTTGAATTTCCAACGCTGGTCGGAAGCCGGATGTTTTTTTTCGCGTACAGCACGTACAGTCGTATCAGGTATAGCGTGTTGTTGTTGGACCGTTCTAGTGAGATCACTAGAACCAGGAAGGATACTATATTAAATTAGAAGATATAACCGTTCCAGTGGTTGCTGTCCCAGTCGGGGGGTTTTTTTACCATTGGGTAGAAGGTCCTTGATGCTTAGCGATGCCAGTAATAAAAGAATTTTTTTGTGTCAACTCGTGATTCACAGAATTAAATTCAAAAAAGAACGCTAAATTCGATTAAACATTTTAATTATTAATTAAAATATTTATACAAAATTAATTAGTTTATTTTATTTAATTTTTTAATTAGTTTTATTGCCATATTCTACAAAATTAAATACTATCTTCAATTTTATTTCTTAAAATTTTTATAAAATTTTATAGCATTTTTTGTTATTTTTTACAAAATTAAAAAAAAGAAATAATATTATATTTAATATAGTTAGACCAATTCCTTAAATGCAACACCTCTTTAAATGCACGATAGAAGGTTAACTTTACAATGGAACTTATAGATAAACGCATATTCTTTATTCTGTAATTGTTTTTCCTATTTATAGAAATTTCTTCTTACATAATTATTACTACGTAGCCAATTAAATTTATTATTTTTAACCTACTAAAGTTATGTTTATATATAATAATATATAGTTACAATATGATTTTATTAGTGTGTTCTACTGTAATACATAGCAACCTTTTCTAAATGCTCTAAAGCTAGTTCTAATAACATGTATCTAGAAAGGTCTAACTGTAATAAATATATTTATATTTATATTACCGTTGTAAAAGTGGAATAAGTAGTATAAAACTAATAACTAACTAAACTCTATCTACACAATACTAAAAATTCTAATAAGGGACAAAGCCGTGGCTCCAAATGTGGAAGGCAATGATCGAGGCATGGAAAAACTTGGTCCGAGTATTTGGTGCTTCGGGCTTTGTGGGGGAATGAGATAAGTATATTCTACAGTTTTTGCTGTACTTTTAGGTAGTTAATACCGATAAATAGTCAAAGAAAACCTCTTTTAGTATTTTGTATAATAGGGTTTTGATATTTTCTTACAATCGCTAGAGCTCTAGCGAGGGTCATGTGGTCACGTGTTAATGAAATTCGATCTTTGTTAACTTTGATTATTTGACGTAATAGTCAAATAATGATGACTTTTAACAATGATGGATTTGATTAAGGTTTTGATCTAATTTTTAGTATTTAAAAAGGGTCTAAGTACTAATCTAACAATTTTTACTCTTTTCTCTTACTAAAAGATCAGTTCTTTCGGCTATCACAGGGACAAGAATTATGCAATAAAGTGGTTTAAACTTTAAGAATTTCAGGAAGTCAAGAATATTTTTATTTCAAACAATTTATCTTATATAGTTTTAATGATCAAGAAAATGATTTTTAGAGAACTAACTTCTACTATTATCGCTTTCGAAGTATAGAACTCATACGAGTTAGAAGTTTTATTACAGCAAAAGTTAGGTCTTATATACTTTTGATCTTTACTGCATACATAAATGCTTTTCACTGACTTTTACTATTCTAATATATTGTTTTAGTCACTTTAGAATAAAAGGAGCGAAATGGGGGCAAAATTGCACCTGGCTTATACAACTAAGGCGAAATCATACTAGGTGCAAAACTGCCCTAGGTGCAAATTTGCCCCAGGTATGAAATTCCTATTTTTAATAACACATACTATCTCAACTTCATAATAATAATAATAATAATAATACTAATATAATAACAATAATAGATAAAAATAAATAATTGAGAATGATAATAAACTAATAAAAAAAAAAAATTCTTAGGTCACAGCTTTCTGGCCTCTTCACACTCTCCCATGCTTAAGAGGTGAGTACTACGAGCAATTACATGAGCAACCACTCATAGTCATCACTGGACAACTTTCTGACTTTATTCAAAGTCATCCAATTGGTGCAGTAGAGGTAGTTTATACCCAAAGGTTCGAATAAGTGGTATACGCGAATGGCGGCATTAATATAATAATGGGGATACTATGTTGTAGGTCAGTAAGTTGTTGTGGTCGCGCTTGTTTAAGTAGAGCACCCAAGTAGAAAGCATTAACAAGACTTTCTATTCTCTCATCCTTGTCCAGAGCTAAGCGGATGGCCTGGTAGGCTGCTTCAGCCTTGACTTCGAACCTTTGCCCATCGTAGTAGGGGCAAGATGTTGGTTGGACGGGTAGGATATTGATAGTACACCTATCAATATGGATCTGAAGGGCAGAGGTACTTGGCATTGTTTCTTTCTTTGTTTTGTTTTTTTTTTTTTTTTGTTGTTTTGGTTTTTCTTTTTTTTTTTTATTTATTTATTTATAGTCCTCTAATTTATTTACCCATGCTTATTTAATAATTCCTACTATAGTCTTTCTTGAGCACTAATTATTTTTGTGTATGATGACCCTTCTGGCCTTTAATTAATTCTTTGTAGGGAGAATTTTCGCCCTTACAAGGAATCATAGTAGTCCCAGTCAATGTACATATCAAACATCTGGGTATCATCCCATTCTTCCGCATTGAATTCTTCATTGAGAGTCATTTCACTCTCTTCGTTCATATCTTATCCGTAGTGGTTGGCATCGATGTAAGTATTATAAAAGTCATAGCTTGTGTTATCATAATCTTCATTTTCGAATTCTACTCCTTTAACTGATTCTTCCCATATGGGTATATTGATCAAATAAACTTCATCGATGTCTATAGGTTGAGCTTTGTTGCTATAAAAATCTTTGTTGATACATTCTTCCCAATACTCCTGAGTAGTGGACCAAGTAATTATTCTTCCGGTTTCTAGGACTAATTCTTCTAAGAGCTTTTGATGACTTTGTTCCAGATTTGTAAGTTCTTCGTTTTCATTATTTGCCTGTTCTTTGTATTCTACTTCTTCAATAATTTCATCATTATCTTCCCATTCATCCCATTCTATGTCTTCATATCTGGTTATTGTATCTGTTTCTTTGTCGGAGTCTTCAGGGAAATAATTTTTCACCATGACCCGAAAAATTTTTACTTCTTCTATGGCTTCGGTTACTTGGGCCTTGATAGTTTCTACTCTTGTTTTAGAGAAACTATCAGCATTCTCTATATCAGCTGCTTTTTGAGGGCAGTTGGTTATTTTTCTTTCACTTTCTTCATCTCTGGGTTTTTCTTTGATCATTCTTGATAATGCATCGGCATTGTTATGTTTGCGCCTGCTCGATGAATTATTGTGAAGTTGTAGGGCTATA
Source organism: Dentiscutata erythropus (assembly GCA_910591965.1). Taxonomy (NCBI): domain Eukaryota; kingdom Fungi; phylum Glomeromycota; class Glomeromycetes; order Diversisporales; family Gigasporaceae; genus Dentiscutata; species Dentiscutata erythropus. The sequence continues at coordinate 12,272 of CAJVPY010000300.1, read as the reverse complement.
AGCTTAAAATTCATCGTGCTCTTTGACCTTTGGGTTCAGTAGTTTGTAGCCACTTGAGCGCAGCGTGATCAGTTAGGATGGTAAACAGTTGATAACCCAAATAGGGATAGAAATGTTTCACGCCCCAAATTATGGTGTAGCACTCTAATTCGGTGGCCGCATAATTTCTCTCAGCCCTAGTGAGGCTTTTGCTAGCATAGGCTATAACATACTCTTTTCTATTTTCTCCTTTTTGGGCTAATACAGCTTCTAGCCCGACTCCAGAAGTGTTGGTGTGGAGATAGAAGGTCTTAGAAAAGTCGGGGTATCTTAAGACCAGCACAGTTGTTAGGTGGGTTTTTAAGGTTTGAAAAGCTTTTTTTTGATCTACTCCCTACTCATACTTCATGCCTTTTTCTAACAGGATATGTAGTGGTTTGGCGAGGGTGGCGAAGTGTGGTATGAAATGTCTATAGTATGATGCTAAACCAATAAACCCTTGTAACTGTCTCAGGTTTGTTGGAGTAGGGAATTCTTTTACTTTTTCTATTTTTAGTGGGTCTGGCCTTATTCTGTCCTTTTCTACTATGTGACCTAAAAATTGAATATTATGTTTAAATAGGTTGTATTTTTCCAAGTTAAGTCTCATTCTCACGGCTTTAATTTTTGTAAACACTTTTTGCAGGTGTTTTATATATTCCTGGTAAGTCTTTGAATATATTATTATATTATCTAAATACACAGCAGTAAATTGTTCTAAGAATTCTTCCAAAATTTTATTCATAGTTCGCTGGAAAGTTGCGAGAGCATTACACAACCTGAACGGCATGACTCTAAAGGTGTAAACTCCTTGCTTGGTAACGAATGCCGTTTTTTCTTGATCTTTAGGTTTTACACCAATTTGCCAGTATCTACTAGCCAAATCAAGGCTTGAAAACCATTTGGCTTTACCGAAGATTTCGAGTAGATCATCAATACGAGGTAAAGGGTAAGCGTCTTTTTTTGTCACGGCATTGACTTTACGATAATTTACGCATAACCTAAGTTTTCCATTCTTCTTAGATACTATTACAACTAGTGATGTCTAGGAGCTCTTTAACTCATAAATAAGGCTATTATCCAATAGCTTCTTTACTTCTTTATTTAAGAAGTCTTGTTCGTCAGGCGCTATATGGTACACAGCTTGCTTAACTAGCTTGGCATCCCCATGTCGATTTCATACTGTATATCCACCATGTATCCTATTTTATCTAATTTGTTTGAAAATAATTCCTTATATTTTTCCAGGATTAATTTTGCTTTTTCCTTTCATTTTTCACTTAGAGTATTCGTTTCTACTAATTTTTCTACCGTTTCTTCAGGTATTAATTCAGGGACTTTGTCTTCTTCTGGAATTGGTAGCTCCTCAATGGTGGTTAGATAAATTGCAGGGTTTTCCATCTCTTCCCAGAGTTGTTTATACCTTTCCTGGTCTTTAGCTTTATCTATATGGTAACTTTTAACTTCCTCGGTTTCTTTCTCTTCAAAATTGTTAAAGTAATCGTCATCATCGTTGTTGCTTGTTTCTTGGGTTATTACTGATTGACTTTCTTTTGCTTGGTAGATAGGTACCTCTATACTTTTACCTAGGTATCTTAAGATTAGCTTCCCTTTGTTGAAATAAAGTCGGGCACAAACTTTTTGGAATCAGTCCATTCCTAACAGCATTACTTCTTCAGGATTCTTGATTACCTGGAAGGCAGTAGGCACTATTACACTTCCAACAGCTAACCTTACATCAGGGATTCTTCCTAGGGCTCGTTCTCGGGTCCTATTGGCTATCACTATGATCGTGTTGGACAGTTTGGTGATTTTAAGGTCAAGTTTTTTTGCTAATTTTTTTGAAATAATGCTAACAGTGGCCCCAGAGTCTAAAACCGCTAATACTAGATTATTTTTGACTCTAACATAGCACTTAGCGGCGGTTGTCCTAATATTGAGCAAAGGTTCAACCAGGTTAGTTTCTTCCGGCATGACTATAAGTGGGCATCGTAAGACATGAGACAGGTTTTGCTTTTGTTTTAGCACTTGGAGTAACTGCGCATAAGTTGCATTAGCGCATTGACTTAGTAGATCTTCTGCGATGTTGTAGGGCAATGTTAAGTCTACTACTAAAGGTTTTCGTCGACGCTTTGGTCGATTATTATTTTCTGTTTGAAACTATACTAGGGTCTGAACAGGTACTTGTAGTCCTTCCATTGGTGTGGGTTGGTTTTGCTGAGTGGATTGGGTTGCTTGAGTTTGATCAGTGACAATTCTTTTCCTCAATCGTTTATCCCAGTTGGGTTCTGCTTGACGTTTAATTGTGTAGATTTCTTCCACCGGGCTGAGTTGATATACATCACACATGTTGATGTTCCGAGTACTGGTGCTACTCTCATTTGTCATGGGTGGTTGTGTTCTGGGCATTGATTTTTTTTCTAAGAGATAGTTATAAGCTATGTGGCTTTTTTCTCCACAATTATAGCACGTAATGCCTCCATTCTGGTTCTGATGGGGCAAGTTCTGTCTTCGTGGGGTTGGGTTGGAGCAACTTTGGCTCTAGCCGCTAGGATAGTGGTTAATTTTTTATAATTAATGGCCATTTGTTGCATTTTCTGAGTCAATTCACTAATAAGCTTATGAGTAGGTTCTTCTTCCTTTCTATTTTTGTAGTAATTGCCGGCTTCGACTCTTCGAGCTGCTGCTATGGCTTCATTCAAGGTTTCGGGGTTCTTTAAAGACATTAGTACCGTGGTAGTCCCATGAAGACCTCCTAAAAACATTCCTACGATGTATAGTGGGGGAATCTGGTGATCTGGGTTGACTTTTTCTTGAATTTGTAGGCATATCTATTGACTTTTTCATTTTCGTTTTGGGCGAGATTACTTAGCTCCATTTGCCATTGGTGTTTTCTTTCTGGCATAGCAAAGTGTTTGATAAAGGTTTGGATGAAACTGTCTTCTGGATTGTTCTCATCATCTCAAAAGAGTAACGCTTTTTTATAGTTATTATACTAGCTGGCAGCGATTTCAGCTAGATGTCTTGATGCAATTTTAATCTTTCTTGCTAATGTCCAATTATTAGCGTTCGCGGCTCTTTCAAAGGCCTCTACCCATTTCACAGGGTTTTTATCCTCCTTTCCTTTGAAGGTCTTTACATGGACCTAATTATTTTTGCGATTGGTAGACGGTATATCGTGTAATGCGACTTGCCTAAATGCTTAAGCAATTTCCCAGAGCAGATTTTGGGCCTGATTTTGGTTTACCGGTTTGTCATGATAGGCTAGTGGGTTTTCGTAGATGCCAAGCCTATCCCCGTCAATAGTTCTATTCTCTTCGAAATTATCTAGGTCCGACATTTTGCAATCAGATACGTTTATATTTAATATTTTTAAAGGAAGTTTGTTTGTAGAAAGTTGAAATAATAGTGGTTTGGGGTGCAGTAAGTATCTCATAGTCACCACCAAGTGTAAAAGTGGAATAAGTAGTATAAAACTAATAACTAACTAAACTCTATCTACACAATACTAAAAATCCTAATAAGGGACAAAGCCATGTCTTCAAATATAGAAAGCAACGATCGAGGCGTGAAAAAACTTGGTCTGAATATTTGATACTTCGGGCTTTGTGGGGGAATGAGATAAGTATATCCTATGGTTTTTGCTATACTTTTAGATAGTTAATACCAATAAATAGTCAAAGAAAACCTCTTTCGGTATTTTGTATAATAGGGCTTCAGTATTTTCTTACAATCGCTAGAGCTCTAGTGAGGATCACGTGGTCACGTGTCAATAAAATTCAATCTTCGTTAACTTTAATTATTTGATGTAATAGTCAAATAATAATGACTTTTAACAATAACAGATTTGATTAAGGTTCTGATTTGATTTTTAGTATTTAAAAGGGGTCTAAATACTAATCTAACAATTTTTTCTCATTTCTCTTATTAAAAGATCAGTTCTTTCAGGTATTACAAGGACAAGAATTATGCGATAAAGTGGTTTAAACTTTAAGAATTTCGGGAAGTCAAAAATACTTTTATTTCAAACAATTTATTTTATATAGTTTTAATGATCAAGAAAATGATTTTTAGAAGACTAACTTCTACTATTATCGCTTTCGAAGTATAGAACTCATATGAGTTAGAAGTTTTATTATGGCAAAAGTTAGGTCTTATATACTTTTGACCTTTACTGCATACATAAATGCTTTTTACTAACTTTTACTATTTTAATATATTGTTTTAGTCACTTTAGAATGAAAGGAGCGAAATGGGGGCGAAATTGCACCTGGTTTATACAACTAAAGTGAAATCGTACCAGGTGCAAAACTGCCCTAGATGCAAATTTGCCCCAGGTGTGAATTTGCCCCAGGTATAAAATTTTTATTTTTAATAACACATACTGTCCCAACTTCATAATAATAATAATAAGAATAATACTAATATAATAACAATAATAGACGAAAATAAATAATTGAGAATGATAATAAACTAATAAAAAAAAAAAATTCTTAGATCATGACTTTCCGGCCTCTTCATACTGTATAGCGCGGACTATAGTACCCCAGGTACAATATGTTCTACAGACAAAATCCAAGTTAGTACCCAGGTACTACAGTACTACAGTACTATACTAAGTAATTTTTTATATAAAAATTTTTTTACATAGTATATACCTGCCAGGTACTTTATATTCAACCATATAATTTTTTTAAGAAGGGTACTTTGATATGGGAGTACTATAATCCATGTTATATAGTACTATAAATATATTTTTTTTATATTTTAACTATTTTTAACAAATAATATAAAATGCACCTATAGTGTTTAGCACTATATATAATTGTTTTTAATAAAATTTATAGTATGGGTATTAGGAATTTTTTTTTTTTTATATAATATAATATAGAGCTAATATAAAATCTCAATCTTAGTTTTCATAAGATTTTTGGGTCCTGAACATTTTTACTTAAAATACCCGATCCCGTTTACTTAGTATATTTTTAAAAAATAGAGACTTATGGTGTTGAACACCATAGGTGCAGAATAGTAGTGTTGATTTTTAATTAGTAGTAAAATATTATTTTTGTACAAATTTGCTAAAAATTAAATAATGATTTTTTATTTTTTATTATTTTTTAAAACTGTCTTTACTAGTGGAGATTTACATATTAGGTTTGTATATTACAACTATTACAGGTCGAAATAAGACAAATCGGGTTCAAATCAGCACAAAATCCTAATATGAACCTGATTTGAAATAGTTATTTGGTGCAGATATGAGATCTAAAGGATACAATTCGGATTAATATCAGCATACAAGATGATAGAGCTATAAGATAAGCTCTATTGATTTACCTATTAAGCTATCGTTTTGCTGATATGTCTTGTATGCTAATATTAATTTGAATTGTATCTTATAGGTCTCATATTTGCACCAAATATCTGTTTCAAATCGGGTTCATATCAGGATTTTGTGATGCCGATTTGAACCCAATTTATCCTATTTCGACTTGTGTTTTTTATAACAATAATAATTATTCACTCTTGTTAATTAATTCTATTATTTAATCTCCCATATATACTAATCTATATATACTGTTTAATCAACATGTGTCTTATTAGATTAATACAACATTTCTAATACATATCTAGCTTCAATATAATTATTATTTGAATATTTGCATCTGGGCTAAACTATAATATTACAATTATCTAATCTTTATAAGGTTTATCCAAATTTTAATCTCTATTTATAATACAATATATCTTCAATATTTGTCATATTAGCTGATTTATGTAATTACTATTAAAAATTTAAAATATTTGACAAAAATAACTTTTGGCCTACTAGTTCATTTTAGATGATTTTATTATCAAAATGACTGTTACAGTAAAACTATTCTAAAAAGTTTAAAATCATTAAAATCTAATTACTGAATCCTGAGAAAATTGCTAAGTTGTTTTCATTAAATAAAATAGAATAGATTAAATTTATCTTATTTTATCTGATATAAACAAACTATTAGTAATTTCAGAATTTAGTAATTAGATTTTAATGATTTTGGGCTTTTTAGAATCATCTTACTAAAACAGTTATTTTGATAATAAAATCATCTAAAATAAACTAGTAAGCCAAAAGTTATTTTTTGCCAAATATTTTAAAATTTTTATATAGATTTGCTAATATGTTTACAAGCTTTTTAAACTTTTAATTTAAAACTATTTTTAATATATATTTAGATTTATATTCTTTTTCTTTAGTAGCAATTTAGTAATCTAGTTGATATACAGTTATCTCTTTTTATAGTCACTCTTTCTATAATCACATCATATAAAAACCCCTCTTTATCACATTTTATATTTAAAAACAAATTACTAGTAAATATATAAAAAACTACCTCTATATAAGCACAACCTCTTTATAAGCACATTTTTTAAAAAATTTATTAAATATACAAAATATATAATTATAGAGGAGGATAACTGTATTGGTTTTTTGCTATTTTTATTTGGTTTATTTACTTTATATAGTCTATTTTTTGGGTCTAGTTTTTATAGTAGCACTATTAAAAGTTTGTAATATTTTTTTATTTGAAACTTTGAATAGGTTTCTATTTTTTAGTCTTTTGAATTATTATATTTGAAGATTTATTGTAATTTGTACTAACTTCAAAACTAGCTGGTATTTTTTTATATTTTGTATAATATTATAAGTACTCTAAACTTTTATTCTTGTTAATATAATTAAAGTTATAAGTATTTTAACTTAACCAATTAATAAAAACAATATATTATAATACAAATAATTTTTTAATATTTTGTATTTAGAAGAAATTGAACTTTTGTATAAAGTTCTAAATATCTTTAATATAAATTATATATTATATAATTTAGCAAAAACTTTAAAATTTATAAAATAAACATAGTAATATTTAACTCTTTTTGCTAATCCTCTGTATTAAAATTTAGCTAAACTAAAATAGTTAAAAAATTTTACTTTTGCAAAAGATACCAATAGTTTTAGTTTTAAGAAAAAAGATAAAGTACAAAAAAATAACCTAAGTTTTTTAGAACAGCTTAGCACTTTATATACATATTAGCTAATTTTGTTTTAACCCCAAAATCAGTCAATCATAATTGAAAACTCTTAAAAATTTTATATTTAAAATTTTTACAAAGCAAATTTTTATAAAAATAGCCTTTTTAACAAACTTTGTATTTCTAATTAAACATGTAGAAAATTATAAAATTTACATGTTTTATTATAAGCCAAAAGTAAATTAAAAAGGCTATTTTTATAAAAATTTGTCTTTGAATTCAGTCTTGGTAGTTAACAACCAATTAAACAATAATGAACCAATTCTAAAATATCTATATATATCAACAAAGAGTAAAAGTATATCTTTTTACAGCTTAGTATAGCTGTTTTATTTGATTTTTTTTTGTTTTTAATCTTCTAAAAAAGTACTTTAATTAGTTGTATAAGTGCTTTGTTTGTTACTTTTTCAATATTACTTAGAAGCAAAAATTTGTATAACTTTTGATCTAAAAAAGGCCCAAAAATCAAAATTAGCTGATATGATTTTAGCTTATACTACTCAAGGAAAATAAATTTTCGTCAAAAAATTTTATAAAATTTGAAAATTTGCCTTAAATCCTGTACTGCAAATTACCAAAGTACAAACAAACAAATGCATCACAAAGTTTTGAAATACAAACAAATAAACAAACAAATACCTCACTAAATTTGAATATATGAACAAATAAATTAACAATTATTATTTAAAAAAACAAACAAATAAATCAAAATACAACTAGTATATATTCTAGAAGTTTTAAAACAAAATTAAATCAATATACTTAATATAAGCAGTTCAATGCAAATATGAAGATAGAATTAATTAAAGACTTGGCTTTGTCTTACTACAAGAAATATATAAAGAGTATAAACTACTTATACTTAAAATAGATGAAAATATAGCAAAATATTTAGAATATAAAAATCTAGAATTTATTATAGCAATATATAATACAATAGATAGGTAGAAATTAAAAAAAAAACTAAAAAAAGAGCTTACAATTAAGGAACATATACTTATAGATAATATAACTGAAATTACAACAAGTATTAAGAGAAATGAGCAAAAAGAAAAAATAGCAAAATCATCAAGCAACCATGGCATGAGTATAGATATAGTATTGGATATAGCAGAAAATCTTAAAAAAAAAAAGTTTATAAAAACAATATAAAAAACTTTGAGTTTAAGAAAAAAGAAAATAATATTAGAATTAGACTTGTAGAGATGAATCTAAATAAAAGTAAGACAGAAATTTTAAAAGATGATAATACAACAAACACAAAAAATAAAGCAACCTTGTTATATACAGAGTGTAGACATACTGATCATAGTACAGAAGTAGCTAAAAAATGGATTTTACTAATTAAAAAAACAGAAATACATAGCAAAGAAAATAAACCTAAAATTTCAGAAAAGAAAAATAATATTTACAGTTCTATTTGGATACCAGAGAGTAATTTGCCCAAAAATGAAGCAATTTTGAATAATAGAGACAGAGAATATGAAAGAAAGAGAAACTTAGAGCTATACTTAACTACTTGAGACCCCTCTTTTTAGCAAATACTGCAAAAATTAAAAAATGTCTAAATCAATATAATAAAACAGAAGTAAAAAAATCTAATGCTGCTTTTATAAAAATTATATGCAGAAGTATAAAGCAAAAACAAAATCTGCAAAATGTATAGGCATTACATTTTAAAGAAGAAAAAATATATAGATTTAGAGCAAAAAGATTTGTAGCAGAAAAATTGAAAAGCAAAAAAGAGTTTAGAATGGTGCTAAAAAATATTTCAAGTCTGATAACTCTTTTTGATGATCATCTGAACCATATTTTCCAAAAAACAAAAAACAGTAATGTACTGCAAGAAAAATGTAGAGTTTGGACCTGGATATCCAGATACCTGTTTTTCTGTACCCTTTTTATAAAAGCTATATCCGGATAAACTATCAGGTTTTGATTTGCAGATATCCGGATAAATCCTACAGATAACTGGGTAACCTTATGGATAACAAATAACTCTATAGATATTCGGATAAACCAGATAACTTACAGATACGTATTATAATAACAGATAGACAATGCATTATACTGTATTTAAAATATTGTATATGCATATTGAAAATAAGATATTGTATCCTATTGTGAATAAGCACTACACTCTCTACTTCACTTTTTTAAATATCAGATTAACAGTAATAATTTGGATAAAGACTTCATTGCGATTTCTACTAATCTGAAATTTAAAAATTGGGTAGAGAGTGTAGTGCTTATTCACGATAGGATATGGTAACCAAAATTTTCATATTCGCATTATGGTTATTAGTATTAGTGGTTTCAAAATTAACAAATAAATATGCATTTTGAAATAAGCATGATTTTTTAAATAGCATTTTATTATGTCAAATTATAATTGAAAAAATAAAATAAATTCTCTGATTTATGCTATTTGAGTGCTTCCAAGAAAAAATCACAGTTCGGGCTTTCAATTATATTTCGTACTGGACACAATCTCTAATAAATTAAATAAATTGTATCTAATACAAAATATTAAAAGTCAGACCTGTAGTTTTGCACCTATTTATATATTGATATTTACTAATTCAATAGCACTTAATTTATTTAATTAGTATTAGTTGGTATGTTAAGTATTAAAATTTAAAATAACATTTTATAAAAATATATATACAAGATAATGCACCAAAGCCTTGTAGTATTTTATATTTGTCGTCTTTTATTATAAAAAATATATATACAAGATAATGTGCCAAAGCCTTGTAGTATTTTATATTTGTTACCTGATTTATCATATATTAATTATTATAAGGTTTAGCACATCTTGGTTAGAAGAATTTATAAAACTATTTAGCGTTAGCATTAAATATAACGATTTAAAATAGATATATAGTGGATTAATTAATATACATAAACAAAGTTATTGTAAATTATATAAAAATTGGTCCCAGTAATTATATTGGAGAATGATGTACTTAAGAATTTTAAAGAAGTTAAGTAGTTATCCCTTGCATGATTTTAATATGAATTAAATAGTATAAAGCTTAAGGATATGCGGATTATATCTAAATACATGAATACTTAACGTACTTGCATATTTCAATATGCCAATGGTAGAAGTCTTCTTAATATTTAAAGCAACTTTATAAAGCATTTCAAATCTAAAATTACCAAGTAAACAACTCTGACATGATAGTACTAGAACACAATATTATGGTTTTTGAAACGATAAAGCTTCTGAATTGAATATACAGTATATCAACCCATCAATGTTATCTATTTTTTTTTTCTAAAAAATGCCCTTTGATTATCATAAAATTTGCTAGTATTGTAAATCCACCGAAGGCAAAGATTTGCTAGACCATTCAATGCTTTAATTGTTTGTTACGGATATATCTATAAATAAAAATAATCTTTAATTAGTATGTATAGATTTTTTTTTTTGTAATGCTTTATTCTTAAGAGATAAGGTTCTTACTTGGCTCTATCAATTTTTTTGTCTCTGAAAATACACTTCCCATAACCTGCCAATTATTTTCAAAAATACTAGATGCTCAAATATAGTAGGTAAGAGTAAAGTTCTTTTTTCCATCATTGTATTTCTAGCATCACTAAAGAGTTTTTTGCTTGCAGTTGAAGTTGCTGGGATAGCCAAGTATTTTTGGGCTAATTTACTTAACACAACAAACCAGCTCTGATTATTATGCCACCATGCTAGTAGACATTGATCCTATTCAATTTCTTGGGCTCCAAGATAATCTGAAACTTCCAACTGTGAGCATCTATTTTGAAACATTTAAGCTAATAAAGAATTAAAAGTGGTTTGTGTATTATTATCTTTTTCTATTCTATAAAGCACTTGTAATTCTTCATATTTAGTTTTAAGCAATTCAGAGGTTTTATTTTTTAGAAATTCTGACATAAAAGAAAGAGGCTTGCACTAAGGATCCAAAGCTGTTGCTAGCATAGTCTTGTCACTGGGCACTTCTTAATAATGCACCATAGCATCATATAATGCTGCCTTTATTTTTTCTTCAAGATTTTCACAATTTTGTAGATTATTAATATTAATTTGACGCTGCTTTTTATTTAATACACAGTTCGCTTGTGTTCTTTCATCTTCATCATTTTTGTAAATAATATCATCTTCAAAAACATTATTAGAAGAATCCAAATCCATATTTAAAGTTTCACTTGTAAATGATATAAGCTTCTGCTTAATTACAGTAATCGCACTATACATGAAACTGATAGTGGCATATTTACTACCTCCTAATAGTTCAGTCACTTCAGCAAAGGGCAGTTAATATTAATATAGCATTCTATTCTACACTTGTTAAATTGATTTTTTCTAGATGAATACTATCCTTTTGGGTTTGCAAATCACAATCTAATGTTAAATTGGTTATTATCATACTAATAATACTCCTAATTTGTAAAAGTTGTTGCTAGAAAAGATATAACAAGTTCCATCTAGTAGGAACATCTACAATAATTTGCAACTGATAGTCATTATTACTTAGGTCCTAAAAATTTATTAATATATTTATATATTGTATATTAGATTAAAATATTTATTATCATTATTCTAGAGATTCATTAACAAATTTCGCCATTAATTTATTTTAAATTTGGTTTTCCTTAATATAATAATATATATTTAAATAATTATAGATAACCTTTTTTTAATAATAACAAAAATGCATCATTGCCAATACAAATATTATAATTCCACCTTTAATCTAACTCAGATTTACCTAATTTTAACAAAATTCTAAAATTTAAATTTTATTTTCACCTTAATCCTAATAAAATTCTAAAATATACACTTACTATATTTTCAAATCAATGCAGATTTTTTTGGGCATTGACTAACCTTTCTGTTTGTTTATGTATAAGTTTTGTATCTACCAATTCTTTTCCGATGACACACTGTAGGGTATGAGCTGTGCCGGGAATTCAAACAATACTTGGCATAAATTTCATAGCTTTAATCATATTGCTTCTATTGTTTATTGTGATAGTAAAAACCTTATTAGTTAATTTTCAATCATCAATTATAAACTTTAAGAGTAGGAGGTACTATTTTAAAATTATATATAAACTTGATGGTAAATTTTTTTTATATTTAATTTTATAAAAAATTATATTAAGTAAACTAATTTTAATTCTTAAGA
>CAJVPY010000299.1:0-29682 GCA_910591965.1 Dentiscutata erythropus | reverse complement strand
TGAGAGCAAAAGAAAGTGATGATTTCATACAAAACCACCAATAATACCAAGAAAACAAAACGAAAAAACTAACTAAAAAAAAGACAAATAGAACGGAGGGATGTTTTTAAAGGACAAAAAAAGAGGGTACAATGAGATGTAAAAAAAAAGAAACACAAAGAGAAAAGCCCGAGAGCTGTCAAAGGGGGGAACCTATCTCTATAAAGAAATAGTATAGGGGAAACAAAATAAAAAAAAACAAAACAAGAAGAAATACACTATTATAACCCGTGCCAGGTTTAAGAAAAAATTTTATAACAACTGCAACATTTGTATATTTTGACTATAATATAAGACCTTTATTATCTGACTACCGGCCACCTCTGGATGTCTCTTATGCCAGAGACCCGATCCCAGTCACATGGAGATCCCGTATCCATAAACTACAGCACGTATCGTATCCGCTGATAAACAAGGCATGTGTTTGCATTCCTGGGTACGTCCAAATTTGAGAGGTAAACAATGCTGATCTTTTGGAGGGGGTAAGCTGAATCACCCACTTTTTGTTAAAAATTTTGGAGAAGACTGACAGGACCAAGAGAGACTTAAAGGAAGGACCACTAGCACCCAAAGAAAGGAAAGTATTTTATTCTTGAAAGAACTGATGACTAGTAATCCTTTTTCTAGAAAAGGGGAGAAGCTACTGTACTTAAACGGTAAGTGATAAACTTTAAACTTGTCAGCAAGTAGCATATGAGAACTACTTCTAAATGACAAGTGCTATGCCAGCAGTGAGTGATAAACTCTGAAGAAGTTAGCAGGTAGCGTATAAGAACTATCTCTAAATAACAACTGCCGACTTATGGGTTCCAGTTTTATACTCTCCATTACTTACTAGTTACTGTTTTTACAAAAATTGTTTAGAAAATTTTGGTTTTAGTGATCGTTGGAAAGAGTTGTTGAGGATTAGCTTGCTTTTTCCTGTTTTTTCTTTTTTTTAGTTTTTTTTTATTTTTATATTTCATTCATTTCCCCTATTCCCTCTTTCATATCTCCTTTTTAGTTATAGATTGTTTTCTTTTTTTTATAGTTTTTTTATAAGATAATTCTGCAAACTGGTGTAATGAGTTGTATTTAGAACTGTAAGGTAACCGAGTGAAGTTGGGCTTTGAGTTCTATAAATTAAATATATAGTTCTTATATACATTTTAATAAAAAGCAAGCCACAGCAAAATCTGTGAAGAATAAAAAAAAAAAAAAAAGAGGTACTCTCTTTATTTTTTTAGGTAAGTGATAAACTCTGGGCTTGTTGACAAATAGCATATGAGAACTTTTTCTAAATGACAAGTGCTTGGCCCCCACAGTAAGTGATAAACTCTGAGGAAGATAGCAGATAACATATGAGAACTACTTCTAAATAACAACTGCCGAGTTATAGAGCTTAAGAACTACTTCTCAGACTGTTTCTACCTTTACAGATGCTTGTATTTTTTAAAAATTTTAGATTTTTGTAGAAAAAAGTGATTGTTGGAAATAGTTGTTAAATTTTGTTTTTACTAAGAGTTTTAATTTTAATAGTTTAGTTTATTTAAATAAGTAAAGTAATAATAAATATTTATTAGTCTTTAACATGCAAAAAAGCAAAAAAAAAAAAAAAAACCATATATATAATAATTTATATTATATATAGTAGTCAAAAATTTCACTTAGTATTTACAATGCAGGAGAATGCTCTCCTCATGCAAATCTGGGTTACACTTGATACACTCCAATGCACTAATTAAAGCAAGGCAGCTATTAAAAATTGATAAAAATCTTTGCAAAAACAAATTATTTAAATAGTAGCAATAGTGAGTGTAGTCAAAATGAGAGTGAAAAGATAATAAATATTAGCAATATAAATAGCATATTATAGGCAAATAAAATTGTTATCATTAACTTTTGTCAAATTTCTTGCTCTTATTCTAGTATATCCTGTTATACATATTGGAAATATTACCAATACAACACCCTAATAGTTTTTTAAGCATTTTATGCCTATTGATTATATAATATTAGTAGTAATTTTGTCTACAAATAAATATGCATATGAGTGTGAAAGAGGGTAGTGTGATCTAACTTGGATAGAATTTATAAGATTTATTGACCTTTTAACTATTACAGTATTATAATATATATAAAATATACTAATATCTGTAATTATTGGGTTATCAAACAAGAAACAGCAGGAGTTTCATTGTTATTTGATCAATATATGCCTATTTATAGTTTTGAAAAATTATAAAATATTTAAAACTAACTGATATAATAGAAGATAATAATTCTTTTTACTTTGCACAGCAGTTTTATAATGTATTTAATGAAAACTTTATAATGGCTATTTTGTCTAAACTCTATTTTTGTATAAACAAATCCAATATACTAATAGATGGGCAAGATTAACAAAGATCTATTTCAACTAAAAATTTCAAAAAAGCCCCATCCAATTGGCTATAAATTTAAAGCCACTGCAGATGTACAAGTTAATTTGTTTTTAAAACTAGATCTTGCAGAACCTTCAGAGTATGCTACAAAAAAAATATTTTAGACCAGTATCCACCTATTGTTGCATCTATATTAAGATTAACTAAACTATAGTTTTGCAGTAATAGAACAGTTATTAGTAATTCTTGGTTTGGCAGTATTGATATATGTACTGCTTTATATAACCATAGTATTTATTCTATTCTACAAATAAAAAATATTGTTATTAATCTAAGCATACCCTTTATGATATTACAGATGCACTTGGGGATATATATAGATCATTTGTTAGTCGGGCTTGTATAATAAATAATATTGATTTAACAGTATATTCAATCTGAGATTGCAAAAATATTATGCTTTTCATTAGTTGCTCTATGACAATTCTTGGATCAGAAATAAGAAGATACATCAAGAATTATAGCAATATAATATTTTGTTGTTCTGTTGTATTTGATGAATATAGTAAATATAAATCAGCTATAAACATATTCAATAATTTGTATGATAATTCAATTTCATATTATGATATTCTTGTATCAAAATGTTTAGTTGATTATACCTTTGCTTTTTACCTTACAGTTGCAAAGACCAATAGCTTCCGCATATTGTTAATTTGTTTCAAAAAAGTAAAATATTAGGCATATTGAGTTCTGAAAACAATTAGCAGAGTTGATTATTCAAGTGTATCGATTGCTGATTGAATCAAAAAAAGATAAAAGCAAGGTTCAGATAATACTAAATATTATTTTACTACACTTAATAATAATACTAAATATTATTTTACTACACTTAATAATAATCCTGAAACCTCTTGCCTTAAAAGCAAATATATACAACATTAATATATAAGGTGTTATAACTATACAACTACTTGTTGTAGTTGTATAATTTCATATACAATATGTTTAGATTATTAGGTGTAGCATATCTATTTGGTGTATACTACAACATAATAAGGTTAAAAGATTTTTTTATTTATTGTCTGAGATTTATTTTATTGTTTTCTTAATAGATGATTCACTAGTTACCTGGATAAAAAATTTTTTTTTATATATAAATTTTACTATAAGTGCAAATATACTACATCTCTATCTAAAACTTTTTTTTATATTAAATAAATTACTCTTTAGCTTCTAACAAAAGTTGTAGAGCTCATCAAAATGTATTTAATACTAAAAGAATATTAAAATTAGCCTGGTAGTTCTTGAGAAATCTTTAAAAAACTTCTTTTTTACATATAAAATTTCTTAAGAAATTTTATATAAAAAAGAAGTTTTTTAAAGATTTTTCATTTTGATAAGCTTTACAACTTTTGTTAGAAGCTAAAAAGTAATTTACTTAGCATAAAAAAGTTTTAAATAGAGACACAGTGTATTCGCACTTATAGTAAAATTTATATATAAAAAAAAATTTTTTATCCAGATAACTAGTGGATTTCTATTAAAAGCAAATTGTAATTTTTTCTGTAGTGAGTCATCTAACTGGGTTTAAATCTAGTATATTCATATTTGCAGAATAATAGCCATTCTTAAAATTATTTTTTCTGGCTATCTATATTATAAATAAAAATAAAAATTATATTATTGAATAAAGCAATATATAATGGTTTTTAATTATTAAAATTATTTAATTTTAACAAGTTTTGATGTCTCTATAAATTTTATAAAAGGCAATTACTATTTGTATACTAGTGTATTATATGGAAGTATTGTTGGGTATTGTTGTTTCTCAAAATTTTAATTATGAAACCACTTTTTGGCTTTTAACAAAAAAAGTTTCTAGCTGAATTTTGGTATAAACTAATTTTCACCCCAATTCCAAATCTCACTCTTATCCTAGCTATAAGCAAGGATTTAATTTTTCTTTTGTAAAAATTTTGATTAGTATACTATATGGATTTACAAAATAATAAAATAATACTTGTATCTATACATATAGTATATAATTAGTTATTTTCTTTATAAAATATACTATTTTTAGTACAAAATAATAAATTCAATCTATAAATATACAAATTTTAGCAGATTTGGTCAAGTAGTTTTCAAATAATTGCTTATATGTAATAGTCAATTTTTTAAAACAATTGACTATTATATACAAATAATTATTTAAGAACTACCAGACCAAATAGGCTGAAATTTTTATATATAATATAAGAATATTAACACTATTTATAATAAATATTTTAACTGATTTAAATCAATAGTTATCGAGATATCTGTTATCAAAGTTTGAGTAAAAATAGCTAATTTTTTAATAGCTATTTTTACTCAAAATTGATAATAGATATCTTAATAACTATTAATTCAATCAGCTCAAATTTTTTTTTTTTTTTTTGACAATCCTGCCTTTATTGTATAAGGAATGCGTAATCTAAATACATAAGTTCTTAGCTAATGCCAACAACTCTTCCTTCTCTTCAATAAAAGCTCACCTGGCTATTTAGAGATGCCCAGATATGATCTGCTACAGCAACTCTTTTCCTTCCTTCTGGCTTTCAACTTGCTGAAAGATTACTCATTAGATCCTTGAACAGTAGTTGCTAGCCTTGTCAGGACTGCGTTTAAGTTTTGGAACAGTATAATCTATATAGCCCCAACCACTTCGGTTTGATGTTAGTTGTAATTACCTTCTCAACTTTTTTTTTTGTCTTCTCCCACAAATTTCGATCTGCTTCTTCTGCTATACTTTTTTCAACTCTTGCCTTTTGGGTTTTCCTCTTCTTGGTTTTCTTGTATATTAGGTTGCTTCTTTTATCCTGCTTCCTTTTTTGCATGTTTGTAATGCCTCTGCCTTGCTCCTATTCATTTATCACTTCATACCTTAATCGCTAGATCACCTTTTGAAAGCATTTTATAGCTTGTGGTTATAAATTATTCAGAGCTTCTTTAGCAATATATTTTCATTTCTAAGCTCCCAGAAGATTCCTCTAATATAGTTAACTCTGTTTTTATATCTATTCTCTTGGGTATCTCCTATTATTTCTTCTTTTTTAATACTATGTATCTTTCCTTCACTTTCTTTCTGCTCTTTTTTTTAAATTTTTCTCTTTAGTGTTCTCAAATGCTTCATTCTTTATTCTGCTCTACAATTTCTCATATATTTTGCATGCAGCTAAGTGATCTAAATCTTCTTTTTTCCAGAAGCATGTGATGCAAAAATCAAACAGATTAAGGTTTGGATTTCTTCTGTGAAGTACCTTCAAAGTTGGCAGCAACCCATTTATACACTTTATTTTAAAAACCCAGCTGTGGCTATCCTTTAAGCTTCTGCATTTATATCCTGCCTCTTTTTTTTACATTCCCCATATTTTACTCCAGTCTAACCACTTTTCTTCTGTACTACTTCTAATTAAACTATCTATACATTTACTATTTATCCAACCTATACTATAATATATTTTTGTTATGCTATCATTTCTTTAATAGATATATCAATAATATGACCATCTCACCTCAGTACCACCTTTACTATTTTGGACCATTCTACCTTAAAGCTACAACACTCTTTAATGCCGTTTCTCTCTTTCGCTAGCTTATCAGCTGCTTTATTTAGTTTAACCTCACTATGATCTTTTACCTTTACGAAACTTAAACTAATATTTTTTATATCTACTAAATTCATTACCATTGCAACAATACTTCCATTTTGAGCTTAGTAGTTTTTGTGTCGTTTGGGCTAGCTCTAACCTTTTTAATAATACTAATTGTATTTGCACTATCTGTGAAGATCCATACTCTATATTTGTTCGGTACCATTAATAATGCAAGCCCTATCGCGCCTATTTTTGCTCTTGTTGAAGAAGACCAATCTTTTATTGCACTTGAGAAATGCTTTAATACTGTTTCTGTGTCTTTTTTGGCTGCAACCTAGCCTATATCTATTTTTCTTGGCTCTCTGCTTCCACTATCTCCATCTAATGAGCCATCTGTGAATATGTCTAATTCTGCATAGCCAACCAGTTTTTGCAGTGCCTTCTGGGTTTTCTCCCTATATACCTGTTCCACTATATATCTGTTAATTAGATCTTCTTCTAAATTTTTGATTATTACTATAGGGCTTGTCGCTAAGATAAGTATATCTGTTTGTATTTGGGTTTTTTTACTAAAATTTGCTAGCGGCACCTCGCACAGGATTTTGTTTTTTTCCTGCTTTTTAATGCAGTTTTTCTTTAACGCTCTTTGCTTATTCTTTAAATTCAAACCTATCTTGTATTTATTGGGCTTCTGTGTGTTAGATAAACTACAACTTTGGCATTTGTTATAAATGTTTATATTTTCTTTCTCTCTTTTCCAATGTATTACTTCTATTTTTCATTTGCTTCTACTTTTTTTAACCACCTGGCCCAAATCTGTTGTACTCTTTTTATTTGCCAATACAACTCATTCTGCTTTTCTTTTATCTTCAGATATATGTTAGAATAAGGGCAATAGAGCTACTTGATTTTCTTTTTTGTATTTGAATCTTGTATGCACCTTTCTTGTTGTTTGGTTATTGATCACTATACTCTCAATGCTATTAAACAATAAGGGCTTCTTTTTCTTGCCCTTGTTTCCTCTTAGAAATTTTAATTGGCACCAAGTTAAAAGCTTCAATCTCTTTTCTTCAATCAATTGTTTTATGAATATAATATTGTTTAATTTGCTTTTTATGTACTATTTTCTTTAAATCTTGCTTAACACCGACCAAATCTTTGTTTCTTCACCTAAATACATACTCTTTGCCACTTTATTGCATTCTAGTTTTATGCCTAAATTTGTGGCTTTTTTAATTATATTTGCATTAAAATTGTGCTTTATTTCTGCTTCATTTAGCTATTGAGCTGACTACTCAATTATGCACCTGCTACTTCTGTTATCAACCTGTGCCTGTCTTAGTCTAATTCAGATTATATTCTTTACTAACTCTATACTATTTAGTCTCTTAACTAAGCTAGAAACTTGTTGCGCCAACTTTGCTTGCTACAAGCCTTTAGCTTCTACCAAATTCAGATGCAAAATAATACTGTTTGCTGTAGTATTTGCTAGGCCTGCTTTTTACTTGAGTAGGTTGAGAAAAAGTTTATGAATTCTGTCACAGGCTTGCTTGCTTATCACTTGGCATTTTAATTGATACTCTAATCTTGGTAACAGAACTCTGTTGTTTATGTATTGCAAATGCTCTAAAAATATTTTTTCTTTTTTAAAATTCTTACTAAATTAGCAACCTCTCTTTCTACTAAACCTGTTTTGTAATTTCTTTTATTTCTTTCTGAGATCTACACACCTAGGAATCTGGCTGCTTCATTATTTCTTTTTGCCTTTATCTCTACTCCACTTTTACTAATAATACTGCTTCTTGGCTTATAGCCCTATTGATTACAATAAGCTCTGATTTCTTTTTATTTATCTTAATATCATTTAGTTTATAGAATTCATTAGCCTTCTTTAAGATTTCTAACAACTCTGCTTTGGACTTTGCAATTCACATTGTATCATCGGTATATGCTATAACAGCTTGTCTCTGTTTTATCTACGTGATCTCTTCTTTTCTTAAGTCTGTAGACCATGGCACCGCTACCTCATAACCTTAGTCTTTAATTCTTTGCACCTCATACAAAAGCGGATTATAAAAAATACGCTATATTAAGGGGACAGTACTTCCCTCTGGTTTATCCTATCTTTTGTCTTAATTACTCTAGTGCTTCTATACGCCATTATCACTTCTAATTCTCTATATTTATACAGGCTAATAATATAATTCTGTATATTTGTTGGTATCTTAATTCTTTTAAGGGCTAACTCTAGCGATATCATGCTTACAGAGTCAAATGTCTTTTGCATATCCTGTAATAGGATCCACAGCTCTTGCTTTTTTTCCTGTACTTCTTCTGCAATACAATTCAAGATGTGTATAGAGTCTTCTGTGCTTTCACTTGTAAGACCCACATAGTTTGGACCTTTTAATATACTGTGCTTTTTAAGAACCTGTCCTAGCCTTTTCATTATCACTCTGCTTAGAACTTTCCAGACATTCTCTAGTAGAATAATAGGAAGTATATTGTTTAATTCATAGTTTCAGTTTTCTCTTTTAGGAATCGGATATAGAACTCTGATTTTTCATTTTAGCAAAATGTTTCTAGTTTTTATACACTTCGAAAAGAGCCTTATACAAGCTTCTCTTGTTTTTGTACCAATGTTTTTGAGAACTGGATACGTGATGCCTAACAGGCCTGGAGCAGAGTTATTTCATGTTTTTTGCAGAGCTTTATTTCAATCTTCTAATATTATTTTATTTGATACTTCTTTGTACCATTCCTTATCTATACTCTTTATAGGACTATATTGCTCTGCCCAGAATATACTTAATAACTCTCTATCTATGTTTCTCTTTCTAAATTGCTTCTCGAAAAAAGATTCACCTTTTCTATAACTTCTATTTCACTATTAACTAAGAAAATATCATCTTCTGTTTCCTCAAATACCCTATCTAGTTTGATTCTCCGATATGGTTTTTCAAATATGCTATTTAACATACTTTTTTGATTTGAAGAAATATTCTCATATCTTTTTTCTATTTTCTTTTTAATACTATGCTCTTCTTCTGCAAATTTCATTTTGCTCCATACCTTCTTTGTAGTTTTTGCAACTTGCTCTAGTTGTTTGTAGATATCATGTGACTATATATAACTCTATATGACTGGGGCTTCCTCCAATTCTGTCTTAATTACTATGTTTATATTTTTTAGAGCTTTTGCTAACTCATCCGTTATTGCTTGTCACATTTTCTTTTTGGCTTTTCTGCAAAGCTTATTAACTTCTTTAGTGATTTCACTAAGTCTGTAAGAGGAGTTCTAGTCTACCTTTGGTTTTTTTTCTACCGTTGGCCTTACTTTTGAAAGTGTCTTGTTGGCTCTTTTTCTTATTGTGGTTTCAATAATGTCCCACTCTCTATTTAGAGCCTCTTGGCTTTCTTCTCCTCTTAAGATGCTAGCTGATTTTCTTGAACTTTTTACCCATTTTAATTCTTGGCTCGTTATTAAAATATCTGTTTTTTGCGCAAAGTTTTCCCAATCACCTGATTCAATTTTTTGAAGGTCTATATATATCTTTTTGGTTTTGGCTCTTTTTCTTTGAGCTTTCTTTTGTATGTATCTATAATCCTCTCATTCTAGCTATATCATAATCATGTGATGATCACTCTCTGTTATCAGGTCCATCTCTTGTACTTTGCACTTTCTTAAGTCTTTAAACCAGTTATTGAAGACTCATATATAATTAATTGTTATGTCTTTCTCTGCGCCTCTTTTTGTAGTTATTTTTCCTCCATCTTTTATTTTCTTAAAGGTGCTCTTGAAGTCTCTGTCTATGAGTTCCCAGATAAGAGTTTTTCTATTTATAGCTGTAGCTCTTCTCCCTATATTGTGATTTATTTTTTCCAACTCTATATTGAAGTCTCCCATCACTATACATTTGTCTTCTTATCTTTGTACTTTTGTTCTGCTCTTTTTATTATCTTTCAGCAGATTTTTTTTTTGATTTCACTATTGTTTGGTGGTATATAAATCATTAACAAAACCCATACTTCTTCTTTAAAAACAAATGTCACTTTTAATAAATATGGTGACCACTTCAAAACTCTAGCTAGATACTTTTCAATACTTTTATGTATCAGAAGTGCCACCCCTGAACCCTTTTTCTTTTCTTCTGCTGCTGACACCCAGAAGCCAAAATATTTGTCCTCTTTGTTAATTTGCCAAATACTCTCCCTATCTTGTATATTTGTCTCACATAAGCCTAAAATGTTTATTCTTTTCTCTTTTGCAAAATCTACTACACTATCTATTTTACATTTGTTCGTTTTAATTCTATTTATATTATGAACTTCTAAAGTTATCACCCTACTATTTTCTCTATCATCTCCTTCTTCATACTTGGTGGCTTTGCCACCTTTTTCTCTTATTACGCTTGTGGCAACTTCTAGAAGTGTCTAGAGAACAGGCTCCTTTTTCTAAATCTGTTTTTTGTTTCTTGTTGAGCCTCGATCTTATCTAATCTGCCTAGTATTTTTGTCAGCATATCTTTAATTTCTATAGGCTTTTCTTCTTCCTCTTGACCGATCATCTCTGGTTGTTTATCCTTGAGATTATTTTTTTGTTTATGCTGCTGCTTTGCTGGATCCACATTCTCCTTATTTTCACAGGAGTTGTCCACTTTTTTTTTCCCCAGGGTGTTTAAAGGTTCTTCTGCTTTAATAACTCTTCATGATAGTTTTTCTTCTCTATTTGCTAGATCGTTTTTGTGTGTACTACTATTCTTCCTTTTAAACTCCTTGCTCTTTATCTATTTTAATTTTGTATTGTAGTAATACACTCTTTTACTCAGGGCTGCACACAAATCCTTCTCTGATTCAAAGAATACCAATGCTGTGCCTCTTTGGTTTTTGTTGCTATTGTAAAATATATATACTGCCTGTGCTTTAACTACTTTTAGCTGTTTCAATAGCATTGTTTCTAGCACTGTCTTTGGAATATTCTTGACTATAGCCTTATATTCTGCTCTATCCTCAATAATATCTCTTGCGAAATCATTCTTCAATACTCTTAACATTTTTTCTTCCTCAAAGTGTACCGCTCATGCTTTTTCTAATAGAGCTTTTCTTCTTTCATTTCGAAAAGTTAAAATAAAGAATACCACTTTCTTTTTCTCGAGAAGTTCCTATTGTTTAAATTGAACCTGGCTATAGAACTGTAGGCACCTTCATATTCTTATTGCTTTTATGCCAAGCAGAATATCTCATAGCATAAAACATTCTTGTAGAAACACCTTTTTTTGTGCTTCTGTTGTCTTTTGTATACAACCTGCCTCTTCTTCTTCTTTTTCTTCAGATACTAAGTGCCCATCCTTTTGAATAATACTTGTTTTTTTATTCTTGGGCATAAGAAGTTCTTTGTTTTTGTTCAGAGGCTCTTCCTTTACTGCTGACTTTTCTTTGGCTACTGCTTCTTGAGAGGTTAAGCTTAGCTCTATCTGTTCATACGATGGCTTGTATTTATTTATGTTTAATTTCTCTAAGACTCCATAATCTACATAGCTGCATTCTTGATCGTTTAAAACTTCTTTTATCCTAAGTACTTCTTTAGGCTTTACCATTTAGTTTCTATTAGCATTTTTAACTCTAAGAAACTTCAACTGATTATATAGCTCAATTATATTTCTAAAAAGGCATATTAGCTGTGGTTCTGTTCTAGCTATTTTAGCTACCTCTTTGTCTTTTCTTAGGATTTTGTTCTTATGTTTATTCTTAACTACATTAAATTCTTCAAAAGACTTTGCAAAAAGGTTTTTGTATATTTCTATTTTTTGCTTTCATTCTATCTTAGAAGAAGGTGATTGATCCTTGTTTGTCACATGTGTGCCGATGTAATTTATGTGACTAAGTTGTTTTCTTATATTGTTTTGTATTCCCTGCATCTATCTACAAATGGTAATATACTTGTTTGTTTATTCATTTACCCATTTACATGTACTTTGTTTACTGTTACATGTGGTAATCTATATTACAGGGTCTAGAGCAATTCCTCAAATTTTCAAAACTATCCACCAAAAATGCAGAAACCTAAAGCTAAAGTGCTTTCTTGTTGTTCGTTTTCTTTTAAACTTGGTACACTAGTGTATCTTTCTGTGCTTTAACTTTTTTAATATGACCCGAAGCTATACTAATTAATGCCTTTGTGCTATAAAGTTAGTTTTCTTCTCTTCAAAATTTTGATGCAGATGATCGTCAGAGAGAGTTGTATGTATATTTTGTATAAGCTCAAATTTTTATTATAGATAGTTATTTTTATACTATATATAAAAATTTTAGCTAATTTGGTCTGTTAGTTCTTGAGTAATCATTTGTATATAATAGTCAATTGTTTTATTGTTTTAAAAAATTGACTATTAAATACAAGCGATTAACTACCAGACCAAATCTACTGACATTTGTATATTTAATATAAGAATATCAACACTATCTATAATAAAAATTTGAGTCTGTTTGGGTTAATAGTTATTGAGATATTTATTGTCAATATTGAGTAAAAATAGCAAAAATTTATAATAATTAATTATTAAAAAAATTTGCTATTTTTACTCAAACTTTGACAATGGATATCTTAATAACTTTTGATCTAAATCAGCTCGAATTTTAATAATAGATAGTGTTGATATTCTTATACTATATGTAAAAATTCCAGCTGATTTGGTCTGTTAGTACTCGAGAAATCACTTATATACGATTGTCAATTTGTTTTAAAAAATTGATTATTGATACAAGCGATTTCTCGAGAACTACCAGACCAAATCAGCTGAAATTTTTATATCAAATATAAAAATAGTAATTCCATCTATAGTAAAAAGTTGAGCTGATTTGAATTAATACTTATCAAGATATCCATCGTCAACATTTGAGTAAAATAACAAATTTTATTCTATTTAATAGACATTTTAAAATTTATAAATAAAAAATATTATTTTACCTTTTTAGAATCACATTATTTAATTATTCTATATTATGTGATTATATAGAAGTAATTCTATTTAATCACCTTCTGTATAATCACCAAAAAGTGCTAGATAAATTGGGTAATTATATGGGAGAAAGACTGTATAAAGAACCTTGTAAATTCTATCTTGTAGGTCCAAAACTAGAGAATTGAAAATTTTTATCTGGCACTACTATGACTTTGCAGTGCCTCATTATATATCCTGGGAGGAAGTTTCTCAAAACCTTTGTCCTTATCTACCAGAACTTTCACAATTTTTCCAACAAATATTTAATCATTTTGTTGGCCACTATGTCTCTAAAGAATGGCCTAAAGGTTACACTCCATGCTGGTTTTGGACTATCCAGTCCGAAGACTGGAACACCTGTGCAAGTGGAACGAAATATCGCTTAACTTCCAACTACACACAATGGAGAGATGCTGACATAATATATATGGACTATCCGTTCCTCTTCGGATAGATGATCCACCTTATTATGAGACTATTCAGATTATATATGCCGCCCCAAATCCCAAACATAGTAAAATTGTCCCAAAGCCCAAATCCCAATCCCAAACATAATAAATTGGGTGGGATTTGGGACGATTAGTTTTTGCGGCAAGTATAATTCAGATACCTCCGTGTAAGGCAGGACAAGTTTTGTGGCTTCGATTTCCGGACGAAGGTCTAGGCTATTACTGGTTTGTCGGCTTCAAAACTTTTCGTAATCTCTTTGATATAACCATGGGGTGCGCCCGCAAAATCTTTGACATTTTTCAACTTACAAATAGAATAACTGAAAATTATATCCCTGAATTTTATAAAATTCATACGACATTCAATAAGAAAAAAATCTGATGTAATAGTTTAGAAAATCCCAACTTTTTTTTCCGATTAGCTAAACGAAATCTCAATGTCCAATCTTTTTTTAGTCAATAAATGACTTTCTAAAAGTCTTGTTGCATATATGGCTAGTAATTGTCAATCTAAAAATAATCGCGATAGCTACGTACAGTACGTACGTACAAGAATTAATGCAATATTACAGTCCACTTATTTGGACAATGTCTTCAAAGCCTAATGATATTAGGAATAAATATGGTATTAAAAAAGGTAGTACAGCATATTGGGAAGAACATATATGATATCATATATAGTATTGATTTACATAGAATATCGAACTAGCTTTATTTTTTTACATTCTAAGGTTGACCAGAAAATAGATTTAGGGTTGTCCCGATTCATAGTATTAATGTCGAAGTCCTTTTAATACAAATTATCTGTTATTATTACATTTCCAATTCAACATTTAAAAAAGATCTTTGAAATTAAATTTCATATTATCGATATCAATTTACAATTTAATTTATTTTTTAAGAAATTAATATCTATCGCATCAACCTACGCTAATATTAAAGTTATGATCAAAAACTTGGTTAATGGCAAATGTCGGTTATTACGACGACACTTTGCTGTAACTGCTTATTCTTTTGACGTCACAATTATAAAGATGAATGTGCCTAATTTCAATTGCACTTATAGTAAATAAGTTCTTTGAATATGAAATTTACAAATGGTTTGTATCCACTTAAAGCGAAAAAAACGTCTAGCTTTACCATAATATATGTATCATTAAACAAAATTTATAAAAAAAAAAAAAAAACTTTTAAAGTTGAGATTAAACTTTCAAATTCCAAACACAATCATCTCCAATATGCTCTTCATCCAATTCAATCTCTAACAAACCTTTCAAAACAGCTTCTCCAACAGTTCTTTCTAAATAATTCACTTTATCAGGATCGATCATTTCGTTTTTGTTACGATTCAAGATTACTATCATAATTGCAGCTGCTCTTATGCTATTTCTTGAATTAAATCCTTTTTGGGTCGTTAAAGTATCGTTACTAATTTTTGTCTTTTGTTTTCCCTCTTTTTTTAATTCATTACTAACTTTACGATATGGGGCGTCGGTACTACACTTGGCTAAATAATAAAGCATGAAAGTTTCCATTTCAAATGATTCCGCTTCCGGATATTTAGTACGAATAGATTCGATCAGTCCTTTATTGTAATCCTCGAAATTTTCGTCATATCTACCTTGCGAAGAATAAAAACTATCACTTGTAGCATTTAGACCTTGAACTATTTGACTACCAGGGATTCCTGAAATTATTAATTGTTTTCGAATCTAGGAAATTATATGATTTTTATTAAAAAGGAATAATGGGTATGCATTTTTGCAAAAATAGGTGATTACCAAACTGCAAATCTCCTTGTCTCCATAGAACACTTTTGATATGTTGTACGGCTGCTCTTTCGTCTTTGTTTCATAATCTTGAATTATCTTCTTATTCTCAAAAATTGGATAATTGTAATTTCTCGTGACCGCGAAAGAACCTTCTGATATGACTACATCGCCGGAATTAGCATTACCAATAGAGCCACATGTCCCAAGCCTTATTATGATCATGGTCCCATCTATTACCGCTCTGGTTTCGCGAACGAAAAAGTCCATCATTGATAAACCCTTTTTTTTTAATGATAAATAATAATTATTGAAGAAATTACTGTGTCATTTAGTAAGAAAAAATTTTTTTTCTTAAAGAAACCTTACCATCCCAATTCCAACAATGCTAATAGGGACTCCTTTATACTTCCCAGTGATTGTTATAAACCCTCGATGACTTTCTCGTTGAAATATCGGTGTGTCCGAGTCCAGCAATCTTAAAAATAATTTTGCTCTATTTAGATCACCCACAGTAATTATCCTATTCGCAACTTTTTATTTTTTTAAAAAAAAAAATTTTAACAATAAAATAATGAACCGAGATCATCTTAATAAATTCATGTACTTTCGCCTCGTTTGATTCCAACATGAAAAACTCGACCATCAGCGCTTTTCGGAAAATTAGCGTTAAAGAATTTCTCTTTCATTTTATTTTTTTATTATTTATTTAGAAGAAAAAGTAACAAATCTTATGAAATGGTTTACTTTCAACTAAAAATTATGTTTTTAAAAAACAAATGATTTGAGCTATATATGTATATAATTCTAAATCCTTTCAACATGAAACACTCACGGATCAAGTTATCGAATGATATACATAACTGATTCATTCTACTGTCAAAAAATTATATACACTGGTACAATGCTTACACGAAACCAGCCAAAAAGGTTAATTTTTTTTTTTTTTGGCACAGATATGCATTTAGCAACACGCAACATTGGCAACACACAACAATAAAGATATCGTATGATTTTGCAAGTCCTAATCAATTGCCCGTTTTTTGCTCATCTCTTTCAACTCCCGTTGTCTTTTATTTAATTATTCTTCCTCTTTTGACAAATTTGCCAATCGTTTGGATAATATCCCGACACCGGAGAAAATAAGCAACACTCCTACGATGAACATTCCATATTTTTTAATGCTGTAACTTTTGAATTCATCGTAATAAATGCCTAATGTTTAAAAATTAATGAATTTTTTGAGTTTGTACTAAATTTTTTTTTGTAGATTACATACGTACCTCCACCAATAATGTCAAAAACAGTCCAATTACAAAAAAATATAGGGACTTGGATTAGAGCATCATACTTTTTTAATCCCATATTCAGCCAGTACACTTGTCCAAATGCTGTTGTCACAGTTATAATTAATATTATCCAGGAAGGAAAATATGTGAATTGGTTATTATTATGAAATAGTGATTCTGATAACAAATTTATTAAAGACTAATTTATGAAAATATAGTTTGGAAAGAGTGAGTGAAATAAATAAAAGGAACAACTGTTTTAAAATTTTAATTCATACCTTGGCAAACAAAGTAGTCATGGTAGCCATGCTACTGGCTAAAATAGCGTACGCAATTGGTAACAAGATTCGCTCTTTCACATCTTTCACGGAAGTTATTGTAGTTGTTGAATTCCGTTGTGTCGTTGATTTTTTTATGTTTTCGTTATTATTTGAAGCGTCTGAAATTTCATTTGATGTATCCGAATCTTGTAATACTTGCACTAATTCTATGTGTTGACTTGGAGTGTGTGAGTCACTAGAGTATGACGTTGAACTTAAAAAGCTATTTCGTTTGAGTGAATCTTGATGTGTTAGATTTATGTAATCATTGGTGAATTTGGAATTATCTCTCATTGACAAATAATTCTCATCATTTTTCGATGATGATGGTAAAACAGAATTTTTCTTTGATACATTTTGCTCGGTTTTAGGTTTGACTTTTTCAACAAACCGAATAAATAGATAAAGTGAAATTATGAAACATGCTATTATTGATAAATAAATTATAGTGCCTTTACGTTGAAATATTGACATTAGAACGCATAGATCGTAATCTATACATGAAAAAAGTTAAGTAAATGAAAGGTACTCAATTCTTGCATTTCATTTAACTTTCTTTAGACCAACCTTGAATCGTGTCACCCGGTACGAAAGTAATAATTACACATCCACCTACAATAATTATAACTCCAATAGTGTCTGAATATGATAACTTTTGTTTGTGAAGTATGGGAGCAATTAATAAATTCGTTATTAATGAGATAGCACCTAATGGTGCTACCAAAGATTGAGGAGCAAATTTTAATGCCACGAAACCCATCATCGTACCACCCACGTAGATGGATAAACCCGTTACCCAGAGCTATTTCGAGAAGCAAATTTAAATTTAGGAACAAAATAATATTAAGAGACACAAACATAAGTTGCAAAACATACCGGAGACACTACAATCTGTTTCCAAAACGTTAGCTTTTCAAACTTTTTATGCCATCTATGAGAAGTTGCTGGCCTATTACTTGGCGCTGATAAACTTGATCTTCCTGGCACAAAATTGGTATCTTTTTTATCATTCGACAATGATGCATCGTTATCCTCCACTTCTCGATTTACATCTTTGCTAATTTTCTCTTGATATTTTGTAAAAGCAAATTTTTGTACATTCAAACCAATATTCAATATAATATTTCCAGCCAAGCATATTATAACACCAATAAGAATATCAGAATTAGATTTGGAACTATTATTATCACATATCATTACATTATCAGTTGAATTAATACATTGCGAAGATTGATCACATGGATCAACATTTGTGGCTACCAAAGAGCAATTTTCACCCACTGGTATACCACCGCAAAATTTTTGAGGATCTTTAAAGGTATGATTAGTTGAATTATCCCACACATCATCACACCGAGAGTTGAGCTTTTCATTACGTGCATCACAGAGAGTGTCAATATCAAGAGATTTTTCGAAAATATTATTAATATAGTAGTGGTAGGCAGCACAATCCGATGCATCATAACATGGTTGGCCTTTAAAAGAGCAAAAAAAAAATTAGATGGCGCCAAGAATGGATCGATTACACGATTTAACATGTCAATGCTATAATACAAGCTATGCCTAAATATCAATTCGAATTGAAAATGAAGGTTGTTTTTAAAGAAAAACTCACCGGAGGCAACAACAAATTTACATTGATTTTGCGCACATAAATAATTACCCAACGCAGGAGATCCATTTGAAGAAATATTTAATTGAATGCTACATTCTTTGTCTGTTTGACATGGAAGACCTTCGATAGTACCATTTTGATCACTATTTAAGGTATTAGTATATGAATAATCAACAGAATGTGCGTTGGATACGAATAAAATGAATAAGAAGATGAAGGATATAAATGTATTTTTAAACATTGATGATTAGGTTAAATAATTTCGATGTTTTCTCAAAAAAATTTTTTTTATAAATTTCTAGCCTCGGCATGCCCAATGAAATGAGGAATAGTGTTTTTTTTTTCCACGTTACTATCTGTTGTTTACTTTCGCTATTAGGTTACGATGAAGTTTTCAATCAAATACTTAGTATATTGATATTGTTAAATGTAAAATTTTGATTATGAATCTTAGAAAAAGCAAAATAAAATATGTGACGATGCAAAATTCTAAAAAATAATGCTTTTCTTTTTTTTTACACAAAATGATTTATTACCGCTACTCAAATTATTAGCGTTTGTTTCTGCATGCGGATACTATTTAGTAGATTTAATATAGATTCTGTCATAGAAACATGAATTTCAGCCGATCATATTTTAAACATGTTTATTCAATGGGAAATAAAGTAATATAAATACTCTAATGGTTCGTTCTGATTTTATGAGAATTGCACAAAAATGTACTTAAATCTAAATAACCAAGCATAAAAAGTTAGTACCCGGATAAAAGAAAAATCGAATAGATTAGTCATTTGGAATCCGATTTTATTAATTAATTAATAAAAAGTCAATAAGATTAGTCATGTAGAACCATATTAATAGTCCTTTCCTTTTTCATTAAGAGTTTCTGTACTATGTTATGTATCTGATATCTGATATACTGTAGATACATAAAAATTTAGCGATCCCGTGATTATTGCCCAATCAGATATAACTGCACCAAGAAATTAGAAAAAATTCATGGAAACGAGCTTTCAACCATTATACAAAAATTTTCGCACAATTCTTATTCGTATTAAATGTTGGTATCAATGTTTATGATGAACGTTTAGATTAACAATGACCAAAATTACGAAACCAATGGGGTCTTTGCCTTGAAAATGAATAAAAATTAAAATTTCTAGCCATCTAAAAATCCAATTCAACCAATTTTTTTATTTTGTAGAACTCACTAAGCTCTACAAAATCAAAAAAAAGCTTATTTGAATTGGATTATAAAATTTACATAGTCCCATATGCCACAGTCGCTTATTATAATTATAAATGTGGCAGTGGCACTTTTTTGTAATTTGTAATAATATATAATATTGGGGATTAGCGGAAACTTCGTTTTCCGCTTATTCACATACGGATTTTTAATCCCGCAATCTTGACATAATGATCGTAGTAATCATGATGATGGCAAGCGCATCAAACTTTATAAGTTTAGCTCCAAAGTCACGATTAAAAACAAAATTGGTTAGTACATATATTATTTATGGTTTGCTCAGGGTATTAACTAGCCTAAATTAGGGTTAAAGTTAAAGGTATAGTTTAGGGTGCTCTCAAGCACCTAAATTCATAGAATTTTAAATAGTTTAGCCGATCAAATGAGTTCATTATCGCTACGTATGAAAAAGAACGATGGTCTCTGACCATCTTTTTTATCATAGAGTTGTGCTGATTGGCTAAAATTTAATATCCGCATTCGAGGCATATACAATTTATGTATGCTAATTTATGATCTTGATTATACAGTATGTATATACTGTATTATTGTTAAATAATTCATAAGTACATACGTATAAACTAGTTAATAATCCCTAATCGACTAAATAAGATCATTTTAATACGTAATAAAAAGAAAGTGAATAAGGTCTTATTTTTACTATGTAGTATCTTGTTTCTAAAATTATTTTATTACGCTAGCGAAATGTCATCCTATGTCATTACAGCATTTTGACATTATAATTGATTTCTTGAAGAATTAGATTAATCTGGATTAAGATATAATGGCATTACGGTATAACGCGGCGTTACGGCGCTACGGGTAACTGTATTGATTTACCAAATTAATTATCTGTTATACCACAAACTATAGTGATAATGAAGGAAAGTATCTATTGAGCTCCGTAAATCCCATCGAGGTTCTCCCATTGGAACCATTGCCAATTATGCCTCTAATTTCAATAAAATATATATTAAGTAAAGTAACCAATTTAATTAATACAGGTTGAATCAATGAATATCGGGTGCAGTTGGAAATTCAAAAAAAAATTAATGATTTTTGTGAACATAATTTTTTTTTATAATGTTCACATAAAAATAAATATGATTTATAATAAAATTAAAACCTCTTAAAATTACAAGTATTTTATTAATATTAGTTATGCTATATTTAATTATGTACCTGATAAGGGCCAGCAGCACTCTATTACACTTGTATTAGCATAAATACGATCTTTATATTAATAAATTATAAACAAGAAATTGTAAACTTCAAATTTATATTCACACTAAGTGAACATAAAATGCTATATAAAATTTTTGATTTCTTATGTTCACGCCATGTGAACATAAAATATAAAAATTTTGATTTTTTTCAAAAATTTATGTTCACTGTGAACATATATGATTTCCGGTGTATCTCAATATTTTGCTGTTATGTTACGATATCTTACCAATATGCTGCTGATTCAGCCTTATGTATATAGTTTTGATTTTTTATAATTTTTAAAACTAGGCTAACATTAAGCAATACCTAGACAACTAAATTATAGTAAAGACAATTAAGTTATAGTAAAGACATTCGGAAATTGTAACCAATGTGCATTTTGAAATTTTCAAAAATAAAGAGTAGCTATATAGTCCTACATAAGATCTCTAAAATTACGTTTTTTTATAGATACACTGTCGAAATAAGGCTTTTTTAGTCCTGATATGGCACTGATTAATGGTCATTACTAGGTTCATATCGGAACTGATAGAGTTATCAGTAAAATTATAAAGCTATCAGGTTTCTGATATTTAACCAATAGCTCCGATATAAACCTGGAAATGACACGATTCGAGCCATTAATCAGTGTCATATCGGGACTAAAAAAGTTATGATATTTGCCCGATAGGCTTTATTTCGACTAGTGATACCACTAATAAAATAATCGGCAAATAAGATTTTAAAGTTTCAATTACTAATCATTAGCCAATCAAATGGATTTTCAATAACTAGAAATCGCGATACGTCACCAATATTCGAGAATCTCAGATACAATCAACATTCTCGCGTTTTTTAAATTTTTTTGCCTACAATGAGGATAGAAGAGCTTATTATAGATGGATTTAAATCTTATGCCGTCCGTACTATTATCTCAGGATGGGACCCTGAATTTAACGCGATTACTGGTCTTAACGGATCTGGAAAGTCGAATATTTTAGATGCAATTTGTTTTGTGTTGGGTATTACCAACTTAAGCCAGGTGAGTAAAACACATTAGTAACAATTTATATCATTCGCTTTCTTAGCATTTAATTAAATTAACTTAAATTAACTTAGGTACGAGCAAGCAATATGCAAGATTTGATCTACAAACGTGGTCAAACCGGGGTTAATAAGGCCTCAGTAACTATTGTCTTTAATAATGAAAATAGAGACAATAGTCCTGTAGGTTTCGAGAAATATTCACGTATCAGTATAACAAGACAGGTAGAATTCTTAATAATTACTTTGCATATTGAAGAGTAATAAATACAGTACTAATTTTACTAAAATCGCATTATAGATAATTTTAGGTGGCCAAAGCAAATATATTGTCAACGGTCATCGTGCTCAACAAAATGTGGTCCAAAATCTATTCCAATCTGTTCAACTCAATATAAATAATCCCCATTTTTTGATCATGCAAGGAAGAATAACTAAAGTTCTCAATATGAAACCTCCAGAGATTTTAGCAATGATTGAAGAAGCTGCAGGAACGCGTATGTTTGAGGAGAGAAAAGAAAAAGCGTTGAAGACAATCGCAAAAAAAGAAAAGAAACTTGAAGAAATTACAGAGGTGAATATATATCATTTATATAAGCTTCTTAACAGTTATTAAATTGCAGATATTTAATTACTTTATAGTTGCTTAAGGAAGAAATCGGGCCAAAGTTAGATAAATTGAGAACAGAGAAAAGGTCGTATTTAGAATTTCAGAAGACTGAATCTGATATCGAACGATTAACACGATTGGTTGTCGCATACGAATATACAAAGCATCAGGTTAGTTTAATTCATTGTTATTATTATTTCATTAAAAATAACCTTGTAGGTAAGTTAATCCTGTATTTGACTATTCTTGGATTGTCACATAGGACAAGCTCGATAGATCAGGAGCCGATCTTGAAGCAAAAAAAGTTAAAGTTCAAGAATTACTGGAATTTCATGAAAGACTCAAAGACGAAATCACATATTTAGAAGAAGATATTAGACAAACCACATTAAATAAAGAAAAGGTAAATAATTTAATTTCTAAGATTTGTATAATTTATAAAATCTAACATCAACCATATTACAGGAGATAGGAACCGGTGACAAGATTCAAACGTTAGAAAATAACGTAACAGAGTATTCTAATCAAATAGTTCGAATTAATACAAAATGTGAGCTTACTAAAACATCTATTACCGAAGAAAGAAAAAACAAGGATGCGCTGTTATCTGTAAAAGCTGAGGTAATTATTTGATAAATAAAAAATTGTTATCAGATCAAAGACTCACCGTTACTTCTTGTAGATAGAGCAAAATTTATCACAGAAAAGGAAGAATTATGAAATATTACAAGCACAATTTGATCAAATAAAAAAAGACCATGATGAGAAAAGTGAAAAGGTTCGAAAATCAGACGAACTCTTACAAACATTGTCTACAGGGGTTTCAGCACAAGAAGGACACGAGAACGGATATATGGAACAACTTCAAGGTAAATCACTTAAGGTATATTTGACTAATGTAAACGAGAAAATTTTACCATAATAATGAATATCTGTAACTTATAGAGGCAAAAAATAATGCTACTCAAGCAAAGACTGAATTGGAACAAGCTAAATTAAAAATATCTCATCTAGAGAAAGAGCTAAAAGAAAAGGAGCCACAAGCTCAAAAGGCACAAAAAGATGGCAGAGGACTACTTAGTACCTTAGAATCTGCCAAAAAAACAGCGCAAGACTTGCACGTATGAATGTCTTGAATTTTATTTATTTTGTTTTGTAAATTTAAATTATTCAATATCTTTCTTTTCAGGCCAATTTGTCGAAAATAGATTGGGATCAAAGCAGAATGGAGGACTTGTTAAAAAAAAAGTTAATCGAAGAGAAAGCTATTCAAGACCTTACAGAGGTGCTACATAATTGAAATTTTTTTTTGTATAGAAATTTATCGTAATCGTATTTTTATTAATAAAATTCAACATATTATTGCATTAGAAATGTGAATCTCTGTCTTCACAATTGTCGAACTTGGAATTTGTATATTCCAAACCGACACCAGATTTCGATCGAAGTAAGGTTAAAGGCCTAGTCGCGGAGTTGATTAGCTTGGATCCTAGATTTGCAAATTGTTCTACTGCTTTGGAAATTTGTGCAGGAGGTAGATTATACAATGTGAGTCTAAATATTTGAATAACAGGCGTCTGTTCAAGCTGGATAAACATTTAAAAACTCTTTATTGTTAGGTCGTGGTGGATAATGAAAAAATAGGATCGTTACTCCTTGAAAAAGGAAAATTACGAAAAAAAGTAACGATCATTCCGTTGAATAAGATTCAAGCCTTTAAGCTACCTGCTGAGGTTAGAAGCAAATTACCTGATATTACTAATTTGATTTTCAATATGTTTTACTAAAATTAAAGCATAAATTTAGAGGATCGCTACTGCACAAAGGCTTAGTCCAGGAAAAGTGAATTTAGCATTAACATTAATAGGATATGACAGAGAAGTTACACCGGCAATGGAATATGTATTTGGCGGTACTTTAATTTGTGCTGATGCAGATTCAGCAAAGCTAGTTACTTTTCACAAGAGCGTTCATGCCAAATCTGTTACATTAGAAGGTGATGTTTATGATCCAAGTGGTACTCTTCAAGGTGGATCAAAACCTTCGTCAGAAGGAATTCTCAATAAAATGCAGACTTTTAGAGAACTCAAAGAAAAGCTAAAATTTCATCAACAAGCACTTGACAAACTAAAACTTGAGATTGAAGATGCACAAAAGGTTATGCACAAATATAACCAAGTAAAGCAACAGTTAGATTTAAAAACACATGAGATTGCATTGTTGGAGGAACAAGTTAATAAGAGCAGCAGTTCGCAGGTAAAAATATCAATAATTCATTCTTTAATATGTTATCAAACTAATACTATGTATATTTATTATAGATTATTCATGTCGTTGAAAATATTATGTCTCAAATTGCTGAGCAAGAGAATATAATTGTGGAATCTAAAGAGAAGTATAAGGCGTGTCAGATAACGTGTCAAAGACTTGAAAATGAAATGAAGGAGTTCAAAAACAACCGAGATTCCAAGCTGAAAGAAATTCAAGTAAATACGACAATTTAATTATATTATTTTTATTCTCTTCCAGAAACTAAATTTGTATTGATTATGTAGAAATCAGTAGCTCAGGGAAAAGCAGAATTATCACAAAGCAATCAAGTCGTCATAACTATGAACCGTGATGTCCAAATATTGCACTTAGAAATTAGTAAGTGGTATATGAACTTGTCATTTGTTATTAAGGTATTGGAATGATTAGCTAATTATATTTTGTTCATAGAACAACTTGACGAAGACTTGCAAAATTCTAATAAAGATATTGAAAATTCAGATAAAAATATTAAACAATTAATGGATATGGTAGCATCAATGGAGGCAGAATTATCAGATTTAAAGGTTAGTGTTCTTAAAATCTTAAAGGACCTCTTTATCAGGTTTATTTCATGTCTTAAGTTATATTATATTCAGAGTTCACTAGATAATGCTCAATCTGAACTGGATAATGAACGAAATATATTGTCGGCTTTTGATGAAGAGATTAAAGAACTTCAAACTGCTATAAAAACGAAAACAGCACAAATGACTGAAGTGCAATTGGAAATTTCTAAGATTAACCATGAATTAGAAAGGTTTCTTAAGGAAAAACAAACAGCACAACAAGCAATTCTTCAAATGGAACAGAATTATGATTGGATCATACAACAAAAACAGTTAGGTCTATAATGTATTTATTATGTGTACCATTTTTTTATATGCTTATATATTTTTAATACCCAACTTTATCAGTCATTTTGGTAAACCCAACACTGCATATGATTTTATTAATAATAATTCGAGTGAATGTAAAAAGACGTTACGACAATTAGAGGAGAAACGCAACAATATGCGTAAAAAGATCAACGCTAAAGTCATGAATATGATAGACAGGTAATAACTACAGTATTACGGATTCGCCTTACCAGCTCATTTAGCTGACATCACTCCAGGTGACAATTTATTACCAATTTATTAAAAATATATACCTGCAATTAATCAAACGCTAATCATGACCCTATGTGATGTCGGTTAAATGAATTTTCGGTAAAATGACTATCAGTGAAGCGTAGTTCTTTATTCTGATATATAAAAATTTATTAATACAAAATTTTAGTGTCGAAAAGAAAGAAGCCTCCTTAAATCAAATGTTGGCAACTGTATTGAAAGATAAGAAAAAAATTGAAGATACGATAGTATCCTTGGATGATTATAAAAAAGATGCGTTACAAAAAACTTGGGAGAAGGTAAATGCGTAAGTATAAATGATATGCTACAAATATATAGATTTCATCAATTAACAGTATAATACAATGTTATTATTATGCTTTAAAGAGATTTTGGAGCAATTTTTGCAGATTTATTACCGAATAGTTTTGCAAAGCTCGTACCTCCCGAAGGTCAGGATTTGACTCATGGCTTAGAAGTTAAAGTGCAACTCGGTGGAGTATGGAAGCAAAGTTTGTCAGAATTAAGTGGTGGTCAAAGGTGAAGTTACATACAGGATTGTTTATAGATGAGGGTCAGTAAAAACATGGAACATATCATTTTAGTAAAATACCTCAACGGCTACTTTAATTTGTCTTATATCTACTGACCCTCATGTTCCATAAACAATATATGAAGTTAATCTTTATTGTTGACATTTATTTTAGGTCACTTATTGCATTATCACTGATATTATCATTGTTGCAATTCAAACCTGCACCAATGTATATTTTGGATGAAGTGGATGCAGCACTGGATCTTTCTCACACTCAAAATATTGGACAATTACTTCGAACTCGATTTAAAGGATCACAATTTATAGTTGTTTCACTTAAAGATGGAATGTTTAATAATGCCAATGTTTTGTTCCGCACACGATTCCGTGATGGTACCTCAATTGTCGAGGTTTGTATTCAACTATATTTTGTTTGTAAATTTTGCACAATGTGCTTATATAAAAATTAAATTTTAGGTATCAACTCATTCACGTGCCTAGACCAGTGTTGTTGGACTGGCTATTAAACGTCAGATTTTCCAGAGTTCCAATGATTCCAGTGAAAGGGTTCCATTGGAACGATTTATTCACTGGAACATGTATATTATTAACCAATGAAAATGCATGAATAGTCAATAATATTTTTTAATAAATTACTTTGATGTTACAATAGATCCATTCAATTGACTAAAAAATAGTGCTAATCTAAAAATCAAAAATATCGATATGTCGTCAGTCCAATTTTGCAGTTACCAATCGTATCAAGATCTTCCTAATAAAAATATTTTTTTATTTTAATCAATGAGTAAAGGAATATCTAAGCATTCAATATTAATCAATTTTATGAATGTTTCTTGAACATATAGTAAAAAACATCAAGTATTTAAACTATTGGAATTTTATTTTATACACAACATAAAGTAGAGTAGGGTATTCTAAGCTGCGCTGCAAATTATAACTTTAAAAATTAATATTTATTTCTAAAACTCTTAAAACAAACTAATTTAATGCAATTCCGCTACTGAAAAAAAAAGGGGATTACTACTAAAAAAAATTGGTTATCATGAAATGTTAAGATCTTCGTAATGCATAAGTTACATAGTTGATAATTTTTTTATTAAAAAATCAAGATGGAACCCGATATAAAAAAATTGCATAATCTTACTAACAGTAGCATTAATTTTTTTTTTTATGTAAACGTTCCTCTTTTCGTTGCTCTAATTCAACCCTTTTTTGTACTTTTTTAGCTTCCTGATCAGCTTTTTTTTTGGCTGCTTCTTCCTTTTTTTTCTTTGCACTTTCTGTCTTCTTTTTTGCTGACTTATTTGCTTTTTTTAATTGTTGTAGACTTTCTTCATTAGTGAGAAGTCAAGTGAATAGGAAGTTTTTTCTTTTTTTTTGGTTGGACAGACTCTGATTTGACTTGTGCTGAAACTCTTGAAGTAGGATAGTTAAGAGATAATTTTAATAAACAAGTATCAAGATTTTTAAACATCTCAAGTTCCTCTTTTGTTGATTGGTAAGTTTATTTTATAGTAGCATTTTCTTTTTTTAAAGAATCAATTTCTGCTAAAAGTTCATTCACTCTAGTAATATTAACCCAAGCAGAATTATTCAGATGAAATGAATTATTTGAATGATTAAAATAATTATTTATTTGAATGAATGATGTAGTATTTGGTGAAGGCAGCTCTTATTCAACTTGTGTAGACAAAGATAAATTATTGACTTGATCAACCTGTATAGATAAAGATAAATTATCGATTTGTTCAGCTGATAGAGGAGGACCAAGATGATCTGGGCTTATAGCATTAGAGTTAAAAGGCCAAATCCCCATAGCTCTATAAGCATTGGTAATCACTTCAGGTGTGTAAGTTTTGATAAATGCTAGTCTAAGCATTTTTGCAAATATGTATTTAGTTACTACTTTGCTAGCTTCACTGTGAAGATTATCACAACTTTTACTATATTCAGATTTAAGTTTAGTGAATTGAAGCTCAGGTAGCTGGAGAATGTGAGTAGTGTGAGGTGGGAATATATATATAGTAGAATTTCATTTTTATAGCTAAAGTTAAAACTTATATAATTAATATGATTTTTATGTCCATCTAGTATTAAAAGAACAGGTTAACTAGATAGAATAAATTTAATAAAATGTTTGATATACATTTGAAAAAGATTTTCACGCATATATCTTGTATCAGTAAATCTCATAACACTACCAATTAGAGCACTATTTAACAAATTTGAAATTGTGCAAACACCTTTATAAATAAATAATAAAGGGATGTAACTACCGGTGGCTGAAATTGTTGGAGCAATGAATATATATTTATAGGAATTGCTATGTGCTACTTTATAAACTTGATGAGAATCTTTGGCAGCAAGAACTTTTTGGACTTTAGAAGTTATAACAAACCCAGTTTTATCCATATTTCAAATACAATTGGTAGTGAGTAAATTTTCTTAAATTATTTTTTAAAGCTTATTAAAGTGATCTTTTACAATAGTTGAATTTGCCTTTTGTGTACATGTTTTTGAAAGAGTCTAAAGTATATGAAAAGATAGATTAGAGTAGTCTTTTAAAAAGTAAGACTACCAGGCCTTGTCAGGTTTATCTTTAAAAAGATAATTTCAATTGTTACTACAGTCAACTCCCTTTAAGTGCAGCTTACCGGGACCTATAAAATTTTCTTAAATAAAAAAAAAATTCTGTATTTAGAAAGAACCTGCACTTAGAGAATATAGGTTTATTATAACTTTATATAGCTTGGGACTAAAAAAAAAAACCTGCATTTAGAGAGAATTTAATATAATCTGCATTTAGAAAACATGTACTTAATGGAAGTTGACTATATTTATAATACTTATTATGTAATAATTTACTCATAATCATGTAAGTCCAAATCTGATTTTTTGCATGTTTTTACAATATTCAACTAATTGTTATTCTTTATATTTGTTTAAAACTGTTTGAGGGCCAAGGTAGTTAGACAAGCCATTATTCTTTGTATTGTTACAGAGTAAAGCCTTCTTAATTTACTCTATAACGACAACACAGCACAGGGAATCCTTTCGTAGGTATATGCGGTGTCCAAGAGGTAAGTATAGCTTCTTTTCTCTTTAAGAAACTATAC
>CAJVPY010000298.1:0-29685 GCA_910591965.1 Dentiscutata erythropus | reverse complement strand
CATTAGATGCGTCTTGACAAGCTCTACAAAAGTCTCTTAAGTTAGAAAAGTGATTAACTTAGTATAAAAAAGTTTTAGATGCGCGTACGCCACATTTGGAGATATCTAATTTTTATAAGTAATTTGAGTTACATTTTACTATGATCATTCTTTGGTTGACTAGTGGATCACCAATTAAATAGTCATATTGGTTAGAGATTCTAATCATTGTAGCAAATCCTTAAGGATTTTCATTAGCCATAATAGTTTTATTTAGCTGATTCTTTAAGATCATTTTATCTAATTCATATGATATATTGCTGTATTGTGCAAATCTTGTTTTTCATAATATTACTTGAGCTACCTTCTTTATCTGCTATTGAAGCCGAAGTATGTATCTATTAACAAAAATAACCAAGCTATTTAGAATATAATAATAGCATGTAGATATAATTATATATATAATAATAAGTTTTTATTATTGTTCTAGTTTTATTTATAATATTACAGTATCAAATAAATAAGTTTCAAACTAATTTTAGCCAATTACTTTATTTGAACATATTGTTAGCAGCAAAATCAACGATTTCATAATGTTATGAGGAATGGGAAATGTGACTATTAGAAATCATAAAAGTACCAATAAACCAAAAAAAAACTTTTATTTTTTGATGTAGAATCCTTGAACTCAAATAAGCCCTAGGGCAATGCAGAGCCAAGCCCGTAGGAAGCCTTCACTTAATAAAAGAATAGGGTGAAATTATAAAGAAATCGTATAGATATCATGGTAATATCAAGATGGTCCAAGACTATAGTATAATAGATCCCTGGTCAAGGCATAGGGAGAGAACCATAGGATGTGCACCTAAATAAAAATACTGCCCAAGCAACACCCAAAAAGGCTAAATGAGGCGGTATGTTGCTGAGTATAAATAAATAAAAATAGATACAAATCAGGTAAATTGTGTGGCCATGTTAGTTAGTTGTTGATACACATGCAAGGAATTTTGATAATTGTGAGTGATGGCATGATAGATGAAAGAAAAGATTAAAATTTCTTTCTTTCTTTGTTTTTTTTTTGTATAAATAGGGTTGTAGTTCGCCTCTTTAAAAGAGTAGAACAATTCAAGTTTTAGTAAAATAATTTGAAATTTGTTCTATGAAAAGTTGATATTTCCTCTTTGTTCTTAAATTAATAATTTTATACTTTATACTTATAACAAACCAATATCAACCACCTTGTCTTGCTAAATCTATTTTGCCTCTTTTCATTGATTTTTGATAGTTTGTATATATTCTTGAAAATATGTTATTTGCTAGTAACAATATATATAATTTTATATATATAAATTTTTTTTTATACAAAAAATCATATATTTACCTTTACACATATGAATATTTTTTTAGATAAAAAAAATGGCTCATCTAAATGAATTAAGTGTATTAAATGAAATAAGTCCTGAAAATTCTGGAGGTTTTGAAGATCTTGAAGATTCCAAAGATTCTGAAAATCTTGAAGATTCCAGAAATTTTGAAGCTGAAAATTCTAGAGGTCATGTACTTTAAAACGTGTTTGGGATTTTTTTAAATGCAAGAAAACCAATTTACATGGGCATTTTTCAGCAAAATGTATCTTTTGCTCTGCTAATTGGTCAAGGAGAGAACTATCCAAACTTGAAGCCCATCTTGCATTGAAGTGTTCCTATGTAGATGAACATGTTTGACAAACTTATTTACTCTGTGTAGCTCATCATAATAAGGCTGATAAAGTAGAATCTGATATTCTAATGGCTTCAAAAAAATAAACCACCAATCTACTATGTCAAGCTTTTTTCCACAAAAAGAAGATAGTGGCTTATCTGATGGACAGATAAATTTAATAAATAATACATTGATAAAAGCCTTTGTAGTTTGTAGTATTCCATTCTCTATAATTGAGAATCCTTTTTTTATTGACCTTCTTCAAAGTTTGTATCCAAGTTATCAACTACTATCAAGAAAAGTATTAGCAAATAAATTGTTAAACCAGGAGCATTCTAAAATTATAATAAAACAGGAAGCTGTTTTTAAAAAATCAAGTTATTTAACAATAGGTAAATATATTTAAAAATAATAGTAATATATTATATATTAAATTATTATTTTTTATAGCACTAGATGGATAGACATCACTTAATAGAAATTCTATTTATTGTTTCATTATTTTAACACCTATGCATACTAAATTTTTATATTCATTATGTGATTATTTTTTAAGTTCACATACTTCTGATTTTTTTGCAGACAAAATTAAGTATATTATAAATGAAATTGGAAATGACAAATTTGCAGCAATTGTCTCTGATAATGCTAGTAATATAAAGCTTGCTCAACAAATAATTCATGAAAAATATCCAAATAGCTTAAATTTTAATTGTATTGC
The DNA here is from genome assembly GCA_910591965.1 of Dentiscutata erythropus. Classification (NCBI taxonomy): domain Eukaryota; kingdom Fungi; phylum Glomeromycota; class Glomeromycetes; order Diversisporales; family Gigasporaceae; genus Dentiscutata; species Dentiscutata erythropus. The sequence goes on along the minus strand of CAJVPY010000298.1, from coordinate 27,284 downwards.
ACATTGTGCTAATCTCATATCTAAAGATATTCCTAGTAAGTATTAAAAAGTATTTTGTATATTTAATTCTTTTATATTAATATAAATTTTATTCTAGAGTATATATTTAGTTTACGTCTTATAAAAGATTGTAATGAAATTATAAAATATTTTAAAAAATTACATCAACCAAATGCATATTTATAACAAGCAATTAGTGAATTAAAAATTTCTGGAAAAGGATTAAAAAAATTTGTTGATACAAGATGGACTTCTGTATATAAATGTGTATTATCTGTTAGTCGACTTGAACATGCATTTATAAAAGTAAGATACTAAATTTGATTAATGTTTTTATTAATTAGACAAATTGTTTATTAAAAATTTATACAGATTATAAATAAAAATCTGGATTTAATTACTAATCATGTTGTAAAACAAATTTTGAAAAAGGCATTTTTTTTATAGATATTAAAATTTTAGTTAAGGTTTTGGCTTCTATTCGAGTAATAATTTTAAATTTAGAAGCTCAATCAACAACCTTAGCTGATTGTTTTTTTACAGTTTATTTGGTTAGTAGCAGCTATTAAAAAAATTTCAAACTTCCATATTAATGCATTCAAGAATTATTGCATATATGTTATTAATAATAAATGAAAAAATTTTGATACTAAGAATTATTTATTAGCATATTTTTTGCATCCGGAATATTGTGGTATAGTATAATTTAAAAATTTAACTAAATAATAAGTTATATAATTAAATATTAATATAAATTTATAAGATGTTGGATTACGAGAACAACAATTTGAAATAATTGCAAAAACAGCAATTAAAATTTGGAAAGAAAAACAACATGATGTATATGAATGCACAAACCTTGTAGTATATATGTGCTGATTTCAAAAAAATAAAGAGGAAAATAGATTTGATCTATCTTACTGTTTTGAGATTGATATATCTCTTTTATGGTGGACAACAACTTCTACTGGTTCTAAAACAATTGGACAACTTGCAAAGAAGATTTTTTCAATTGTTTCCCATTTCGCTAATTGTGAAAGAACTTTTTCATCATTGGGTTGGCTATATGGAAAACGTAGACAAAGGCTTTCTCTTTCCCAAATTCAAGCCATGGCACAAATTCGGTCCTTTTGTATCTCAAATATAAAAAAAGAATTAGCTTTTTTTGAAAAAAGTTTATCAATTAATGAATTGCAAAAACAAATAATATCTGCAACATTTTTAGCTGATAAAGATGATAAATTTGAAGACCCTGAAACAGAAGAAGAAGTTGAGCATAATTTAGAAATTATTGAACAGTTTGATATTGAAAATCTTGTATTTTTGAATAATGAGATTTTTCAAGATAATGAATTAGATAGTGATAATGAAAACTCACAAATTAATTATGATGAAGAATTTGATGAAGTTGAACATAATGAATTAATAACTAGTAATACAATAGGACAGGGTGTTTTTGATTTCAATCCTTCAGAATTAGCAGCAGATTTAGTAAAAGAGTGGAATTATGAAAATTATATAGATAGTGATGCAGATAATATAGATGAAGATATTAGTGAAGACTTAAATCATACAGAGGGTGAAAATAGTGCATCACAAAATCTGCCTATAGCACTTCAAAAAATGTGTCACCAAAAAAAGTAAAAATAAATCTTTTATAACCCAATTTTTATTTTTATAATTATAATGACTCACTTTCCCAAAATACTATCTTCATGACTCCATAATTTCAATATCTCTTTTTTTCAAAAAAACATATTTTTGCAGTATATTCTAATAGAAATTTTTTCCTGAATTTTTTTCTAGACACAACAGACTTTTTTTTACCAACAAACCCAAATTTTTTCTGAGGCCTTTTCATCAACAAATGTTTTAATATATTTCCAGTTCTTCAAAATAGACATTCCTCAAAAAGAAATTTCCAAAAATATGTCTTCTTGATTAAGCAAATTTGTATAAATCAGGCCAACTCAGCACAAACCAGGTAAACTTTGTTGGTGAAATGGCTGTCAGTAAAATGGTTGTTGGCAAATTAGTTTATACCTTTTTTCAGGTTATCAGGTAGCACAGAATTTGTAAAAATAGCTATAAATTTGTAAAACATTCTTGTAGACTATTTTTGGAAATAACTAAAGTATTAATTGTTTGGCCATTAGAATATTTTTTTTCAAAATAGGTCTCATTAGGAGAATGAAATTGTAAGAATAATTCTTGGTCTTTTTTTATACAGTTATCAATTAGAGAATAAAGTTGATCGACTTTTTTGGGTTCTAACACAGGTTGAAAGATAAAAAATTAGGCACAAATCAGGTACCTGATTTTAAACTGATTACTGCCTGATTACCACCTGATTTATGCATATTTTTGTACCAAAAATTTGGTACAAAAATATGCATAAATCAGGTAGTAATCAGGTAGTAATCAATTTAAAATCGGGTACCTGATTTGTGTCTGATTTTTTATTTTTCAACCTGTGTAAGTTAATTTTAGTAATGTTAAAGTTTTGGATTTCGTTCCAAATAAAATAAGTTTGCGAAAGTTTTACTCAAATATTTCTGTACCTTTTCAGGTAATCCTTCAATAAAAGTACATTTAGTAATATATTTTCAAAGAAATAGAATGTCAGAAAATATACCATTCAGATGAATGGTATGTCAGTAAAATAGGCTTTCATCTTCATTAAAATGGAAATTACAGGTCATTAAATTTATTATTATTAATTAAATGCTATTTTAGTAAAATGAGACTTTCAGAATTATGTCTTGTTAGTAATATGTTATAGGCAGACATTCGTATGATTGGGTGTTTAAATCAATTTAATTTTACATTATTTATACAATTTAAAAAAAAAAAAAAGCTACTGCAAATAAACAAAAAAGAAGTATATTAAAAGTTTTATTAGGGTTGTAGAACACCACTATTAAAAATAATCAGAATTCTTTTTTGTTTTAGAGAAGTTAGCATAATAGCAACTTCTTAAAATTAGGTTATCGCCAATTATTTTTAATAGTGGAATCCTACAACCCTAATAAAACTTTTTATACACTTCTTTTTTGTTTATTCTCTGTAGTTTTCTTTTTTTAAAAAAGTACTTTAAGCTGTATAAATAATGTAAAAATAAATTGATTTAAACAGCCAATCATATGAATGTCTGCCTATGAAGTAATATGGGATATCAGTATTATAACTTTGGCAAAATAGTATTTCAGTAAAATTAGTTTCGGGAAGCTAACCCATAACCATAATAATTGCATTAATAGTTGTGTCAATCATCATTAGTTGTGTCAATTGTCATTAGTTGCGTCAATCGTCAAAGTTGTGTCTGACAAAACCATTGACAAACCCATTGCGTCATGCCAAAATTGTTGCGTCACCCATCATTACTATATATTCATCATACTCAAAATTCATTTTCAATTTAATACTATACTAAATATATGAAAAATCAATTTTGGAGATTCTTTATTCAATATACAGTAAATGTGGATATAATTAAATAAAAGATTAGTTGAATATTTTTATTTTTCCTTAAATAATTTTTTATTAGTCAGCTGCTCATTTACAGTATACAGTATGGTGCTCTGAAATGGGTGATTGTTTCAATTCATATTAGTAAGAAACCAATAATAATAATAATAATAAATGCTGATTATAATAAAGAACTTTCGAATGTATATCGGTTTTCTTACTTATATATCGTCAATAAAAGAACTTTCAAATGTAAAATTTTATTTTATATGATCACTACTTAGTCGGCTAAGCGACTAAGCCGAATTTTATATCATCAGCTTAGTTAGTCATATTTAGAAACCACCTACTAACACTAATTAATTATATACAAAATTTTGTGATATAAAGTAATAGTAAACTGTATTGTTGCTACCAATTCTGTTAAGTCTAGAGATGGGTTTCATGCGTGCGCATGATTCCTCAATCGCGCGCATTAATGCACATTTTATCCCATCTAAATTTTATATAGGAAAATTAAAGAGGAATTTACAATTAAGGGCCCGGAAAGTGAAAATAATTACAAATACGGTTCCAAATTAAAAATAATACATATAACATATAAGGGCCCAAAATAACTGCATAAAAAATGTAACGATCGATTGTAAATTAGTAATTATAAATAAGGAAATAAATTTAATAAATTTAATTTTCTTTGTCTTATTGTTATAACAAACCAATATGATGCAAGTAGAACATTGCGAATTGGCATGACATTTACGTTCAGCTCTAAAGAGCTACTCTGTTGAAACTTCGCCTTATGAACAATTATGCTAGTTTAACGCAATATTTAAGGAAAATTATTATAACTAGCATTACATTTAATTTATCCTTTTATCTAATAATCAGTATATGGATAATGCTAAATGTCTATAATAAAACAATCGATAATCCTATAATCGCGTTATAAGCCTGTGATCCGTTTTTTCAGCCATCAATAGATTTGGGCCCTTGTATGTAATATATTTTAAAATTAGGTCTTTATATGTAATTATTTTTAATTTGGGACTGTATTTGTAATTATTTTCACTTTCCGGACCCTTATTTGTAAATTCCCCTAAAATTAAGCCAAAGGTTTGAGGGTGTAACCAATTATAGTTTGATGAATAGGAATTAATCATATACCGCATATTTAATTTAATTTAATTCTTATTCGTCGTACAAATATTCAAGTCAAAATATTTGAATTGAAAATGTCGATCATGTAATCATACGTCTGAGTATAATTTTTCTTTTTCTTTTTTTATTGTCCATACGTACTAATTTATATGCTAATTTACTATATACCCTTTTGTATTTATATTAATTTATTCAGTGAGTATCGAGATCTTTATTAATCATATTTAAACAAACCAGTAAATTCATAGTGTAACGGTTGTATTTGGGAGAGCAAAACTATTATAGACAAATAGTGCCAATTTAAACTCCAACCGAGTACGGGATTGGGGTTTATAAATAAAATGAAAATATGAATTTGACTTAAAAATTAATCAATCTTGAGAACGAAGAATGATTTTAAGTATGATAATAACTAAAAATGCATACTCTGAAGGGTGATGAATTAAAATGATTCGGGAATGATATCAAGGAAGTTAATGGTTAAAGGATGGTATTAAGAGTGTTTTATGGTTGATTGATAAAGATGTTTAACGAGAAGTGTCTTGAATCGAATATAAGACTTAAATGATTCGGTCTGAAATAACTGTGGAATTAAAATGATCGAAAGGATGATATCAACGGATATTGATATTAAAGCGATATATATCACGATTCTAATCCTGCTATTTTAAAATCAGCTGATGCTGGTGATGCCAAAGGAGGTGGGGCAGTTTACTTTCACGTCTGCAAATTAAACTTTTCTTAGGATGAAAGAATTTCCAAACTAGAATCACGTGACAAGTTCCGAAGATTTACAAAATGCCGATATGCAAGAAATCCGAGTCTTGATAAGCGTATTCGAGGTTATAAGTCAATTCAGTCCGTCGAATTGAGTTACGAATTATTTTATCAAAGTTAAAGTCGAATTTCCAAAAGATAAGTATTTACTTTATTACTCAATGTCGTTAAAAGTGAACGTGGAACTTGTCCAACTTTATTAAAATTCACGAACTTATATACATAAAATTTCTGGGAACGTTTACGTTATATTACAAGCGAATTCGTTCTAATATGAACGTATACATTCTTGCCTACGTGAATACGCTTTAATTTGAGCGACTACGCTCTTGGCGTAGGATCTACATTTTTGTGTAAGCGCGTATACGCGCTATTTTGAGCGTTCACGCGTTTACATGAGATAAACCACCAAGCCACTATCACCTTCCTATTTAGTATAACTAATTAAATATTCCCATCGTGACTATACTACGTGGGTACTGTTATCAAAATGGAATTGGTGGGATTAAATAAAACTATATGCAAGAAAATAACCAAATAAAATAAAATAAAATAAACAACAAAAAAAATAAAATAAAATAAAATAAAATAAAATAAAATAAAATAAAAAAATAACTAAAAAATATATATATATATTCGTCACAATAGCTATATATCATTCTGATTACTTTACTTATTAATTGGTGTGCATAAAAAATCCTTTAATACAGTAATACTTAGTTTTATTGAATTAATTTGATTAATAGATATAAAATATGTATATATTATTTAATGGATACCGTTAACGTATTTAAAAATAGGCATATCATTATTTATTTCTCTCAATTCTCTCAAACTAATAGTTTAATGAACGAGTATAATGGCAATTGCATATTATATTATAATACTTTTCAATCACGTTTTGTATTTAAGCATAAACATTATTCATTTACTATATAATCTATATTAGTAAGTTAGGAAGCGAAACAGCTTACATGTGCTTCTGTTAGTTTTTAAATAAAAAATAAATTGAAAAAGAAAATTTATCTTTGATCTACAGATGGTTAAATAAATATCACATGTATATTTATTCAAGCTCAAAAAAAAATCTATAATGTTTTCAAAAAACTCGATTTATATTAATCTTAGTTTTGCCCTTCGTCTTTTTCAACATATACCTTTCTAAGCTATAGGTTTCATACATAGTGTCGGCCAATCTCTTTGCATCAGTATGACGATGATTTTGGGTTGCTTTAATTGAAATATTTCTATTTGTCCAGATACAAAATGAGAGACATTCTCGATATTGATTTGGTTCACCGACCCAATACTTTTAAAAATTATAGAAAAGAATAGTATAAATAGTGTTAAATAGTGTTAGTTTTGCATATGAAATGTAATTTATAAATGAGACAATATTTACCTTTAGCAAACCTCCATGAAGTATTGCTTCATTGTGGGCTTTAGCATCAGCTTCATACAATAATTTATTATCAGCGTCCGTTCTTAGGATAGATCGAAAAGCAACGATATACCACTCTCCTTCGACATCATTTATTTCAGCAGCTATTTCATCCCAATTAAAAGATGTCTCTAGAGATTCTGTTGCATAATTTGGACTGATTGCTCTAAGCTTTTCAAGTTGCCGAGAGAATTCCTCATTTCCGTCACGTAAATTTGATAAGACACTAGACATTATTTATGGTTATTAAAATTAAATTATATTCTTTTGGTCTAAATAACGGATAAGATTATGTGTCTTTTTTTGAAAACGAAGTTCTTGACTAATTTCATACTGCAATAAGGTCATTTTATATAAATTTTTTTATATTCGAAGTTTTAAATACAATATTAAAATTTATATTGACAAAAATCTATATGCATAAAAAAAATTTGAAGCGATTACTTCCTATGTTCAAATTGATTTGTTGAGGTAAAATTCTATCTAGGTATTCTAATGAAATCTTTGAAATGCTGAACCATTGTGCAAGTAATTACTGTATGTACGTACTTAATTGAACTGCAAATACAACATCTTAATAAAGAATCACGATATCAAACAAAAACTGTAAAACTAAAAATTTAATGTTAGTGTGTTAGTATTAGAAGCTTTAAACTAAATATGGATTTTCCGACCAAATTTGTATAATATACAATCAAATCTATATATGATGCGATCAAATTCGAATAAAATGCATATATGATGCAATCAAATTCGTATAAAATGTATGCATGATGCAATCAAATTCGTATAAAATGCAACCAAATCCATACCGAATTCGTATAAAATACATCCAGATTCATGTATGACGCAACCGAATTCGTATATGATGCAACCAAATTCGTATATGATGCAATAGGATCCCAAGCCATATATAGATAGGTTCGATTCAAATTTGCTTTTTCATATTTTTAACCAGAATTAAAAAAAAATTTTTTATTAATAAAAAAATGCCGTCTTTAGTATTCGCTTATCTATTTATGAATAGCTCGGGATTCTGATGCAATCAATTATAGTTATTGTATGGGTATGTAATGAATAACCCAGTTACACACGGGTTCATATTCCGTGCCGAAGGCACGGGATTAAATATGAACCCGTGTGTGTAACTGGGTTATTCAACATACCATACAATAACTATCTTATTGTACGGTGTCTGACGTAACAATCCCGTGCCAATAAGTAAATGAAAAAAGCACGGGTTGTCACATAAGACCCGTACAATAAATTCGTATATGATGTGATCAATTTCGTGTCTCAATAATTCTTTACATGTCAATTAATTTTATGTCCCATTACATATAGATTAGTTTCGTGGTTTTTGATTCTAAGATTAAAACGATAAATTTACTTCATATCCGTATTTCTGTTTCAACCGATTTTGTATCTCATCCAACTTCCATTTTCAATTAACTTATTTAATTTTGTACATAAAATATAGATAATTATTTCATTTTATTTATATGATTCCAAATCTTTATCTAATATATATCTTATTTACTATCTTATAAGAGCCATCGTATGTCTAGCACCCGCGTAGGTTACGTTCTTAATCTTTGTTGGTTTATATCATGTTTTCCATCTAAATCAGGCCATTCCCGTATATCTTGTTCGTACACGTATGTAAGTACTGTACTTGACACGTTCATACTTACTGTTACTGTTACTAAACCTGATATCAGATATATACCAACAGATACATACGTATATACATACCTGATACGTTCGTGCTTAAGCATGTGCAGTACTTACTATACGTTCATGCCTGTACTAATACAAATATGTATGTACAGAAAGAATGGCTTGAAAAAGCTATTTCCGAAGGGCATATTAACTATATTGAATATAATAAAATTTACTGATCCTATTGTAATCAGAGAGACAGTTTCTTTTAAATGTCTTAAAAGTTGATGAGGTATTATTTGTTATAATAAATTTTAATACATCCTACTTCAAAATTTTAGATTCTTATAATTCATGCTATTGTGAAGAGTTTCTTACCATCCAAACGTTATTTCATTCTATGAAGCGACGAAAGATAACCAAGATTTTTATAATTTTCGAAGGTACCAAATAACATGTTAAACAATCAAATCGAATATATAAATAGTAACGGATATTATAATATGGTTTTACAATATGCTAACGAAGGAACTTACGATAATATCTAATGATAAATTTTATGAAATTACATAGATGGATAAACTACAAATCGCTACTCGGACTTTCATTTTTTTTACATGATAATAATATTATTCAAAGAGATCTAGTAATTCAATACTTATGTATATATTACTGAATTTTATATTTATTAATTTATTAATACGTAACATAATCATTATATTTAGTAATTTGAAAAACATTTAATTTTTAAAGACAATCGACTATACTTACAAACTAATTTAAAATTCAGTAAATTTGAAGAAATATCCTATTATACACTTAATACGTGTATTACCTTATAATCATCAAACAAAATAAATCATTGTAAAAATTCTACCATCCTAACTATCAGTATGATACAAATTTAAAATAGTGCACCCATATCGTACGTCATAATTTTTGATAAACCAGTAAATGTCATCTTCAAGTTTAATGATTAATTATTTTAGCCTTCTATACCAATACGCTTTTTGGGCAATTAAACATGTATGATATCACAAGCCTATTCGGTCTTCAGATTTCCTTTGGATTCAGATTAAATCCACTAGCCACTGCAATCATGACGATGACCAACACCCCCTGTATCTGTAGTGCCGGGGTTGAGGCTTGATCGCAGGTCACCGGTGTTGTGCGAAAGTTTTTCATATGTTAACAAGTTTTTTAAGAAAATTTCATATGTTAATTTTAGCTTAATTAGTATCGTCCCATTACTTCATAATTAGCAGATCATTGCTACATTATCATTATCGAATTATTACTACACTTTCAGGTAACGATTACTATATTCTTGCATGACCACATTAGTTATTCCTTTTACCTCATTCTTGGTAATCGAGTTATTCTAGATAGGACATATGTAAAGGTACCGTTTATGTAGAGAGAAAGGATATCTTATTAACTTTCATAAAACATGAATTAATTAAAAGTCTAAATAGTAAATAGTCTTGTATCGAATAAACACGTTCTTAATAATAAACTGAGTGTATTAACTTGTGGTCGCATCGTTACAAGGTGGATAGGACCTAAACGATATACCAGCCGCCAAGCGTCTCAGTGGATTTGATCCAAGACCCCTGTACTGTAAACCTATACCAATAGTATATTAACACTAATGTTATGTATAGATTATGGGTAAAACCCCCTTCGTAGCTAATACCGAAAGGGGTTTTCTTAGCCCATTACCCATATATAAACACCATATGTCCTGATATTTTTATTATGTTGAATGATAAATCGGAAAAATAAATAAAATTCTATATTTAATATTAAATTCCCAATTATATATCTTCTGTAACTTTAATTATTTATTAGATGAATTTAACCGTTTCCGCTTTATGCGGCATTTACATTTAAAATAATAAATTTTTATGCTCGTTGATTAATTAATAAGAAAAATCATGAAATTGAGTAACTTATCTTAAATGCTGAGACTAATAAACAGACTAATACAATCGCGAACCTTAATCATTATTTTAAATATTATCATTTGTTTTAAGTTCTTAGTACTGATTCTTTGTACTTATAGTCTTGAGAGTAAACATTCAAAATATTTTTAAATACTAAATTAATGCGATTAAAATAATAATTAATATATGGGGCGTCAGTAGAAACCAAGCAAATTGTTTCTAAGTAATTTTATTTAACTTTAAATAAACTAAATTTGATAAAAAATTTTTATTTTAATTTCATATAGTTATAGAGTTTAATAGTTGTTGAGATATTAATTTAAAGTTTTTAATAAAAAAAAACACCAAACCAATTTGCTGACACCATATGAGCTTAAATAACTTAGCTAATTTGAATGAATATCAAATATATATATGTTACGCGTCATTTTTGAATTTTCAAACTAATTATTGTAAATAAAATTAAACCAAATATTCGTGAACTTGATTAACTTATTTTGAATATTTTGGCTAAGAAATTTTCCTATGCATATACACTAAATTATCACGAATAAAAAAAAATTAAATAACTTTATTTTCTTTATACTCACAATATAATCAAATTATAAAGAGTAGGCATTCGAATATGAATAGCTTATTCTGAATCTAGGTTAATAAATGTTGGTTTATACTCATATGCTAATTATCACAAAATAACTTCCGATAGTTTATTGCGATTTGCAAAATTATGTGAAATTTGCAGAAAAAAAAAACCAAAAAAAAAGAAATCGATGAATTCTAATTTCCAATTTCCAATTTCTTAAATACTTTTTTGCAGAAATAGTTATAGATTCATTATTATCCGGAGCGTAGCGAAGGACTTACATTCTATGCTTAATTTGATCATTTGTCCGGATATCCCACACGTGATAAACTATGATTGGTAAACTCTACTACTAGACATGCTTAGATCATGTCCGGATGTCCACACGTAACATGAACTATGATTGGATAAAAATTACTACTAGACATGCTGTGATTAACATGTCTGGAAGTCAAACACGTAACATACAATAAATATGTATTATCCTAGTATATAATATTATATTTGATTTAGTATCGTTTGTAGGAATATGCACATTCATCGTGTTGCAAAGAACTTATTAATTTTTGTTTCTTATTTAGTCCTATTATTATTGCATAATGGGTAAGAAGAAAATTTAAGTTAAATTCAATTTTATAAAAATTATTGCATGATTCTAGAAATTAATTTGTTATTACTGAAAGAATCATGAAACTTCAAAGTAAAAGCATAAAGAACTTTAGTATAATTTTATTTTTGTTGAAATATTTTTTTCAGTTACAATAAGTTTTATAAGTTGTACAAAAAAGATACTTTGTTCATTCAAAGCATGTTCCGGAATAATAATTTTTGGCCATTAAAAAGTTTTTTTTTAGAAAAAATGTATACTAAATAATTTATATAGTATTGGTTTATATATATTACGTCATCAGAAGTAATGTTAAAGAAATCATCGATTGGTCGATTATTCAATTAGTTAGGCTTATCCAACTATTAATTGATTTTTTAAAAGGCAATCGAATAACTAATAATTGAATACATTTTTTGTTCCGATTTAGATCAATATTATGAGCCATAAATTTTATAATGCAACTCATTTAACTATAGATAAAAAGGACCGAATTTATGAATTTATTAATAGGCTAAATGTAATATGAACATTCTAATAAGTCGAATAGGTAATATAAATATTGAATATAATATAAGCATAATATAAGTATAATATAAAGTATTTGCATATTTAAGATAATTATAAACATTTATCCTATTTATCCTATTTAATTTATATTAATTAAGTCTTGTTCAGACCATGTTGCAACATTTAGTTTAGTAAAATTGCTCAAGGATGTTGTAAAAATTTAGTAAATGGAGTCGCAGTGGCATCTTGCCTACTCAAATTTCCTAAATTCCAATTTAACTCTACGGTAGCCAAGTGTGAGTAATGATTATAAGCGGTAGTATCATTATGATCGGAGGGCGGATGAACAGGAGTACCTAGAAGTGCAGAAAAAATATGATTGCTTTGGGAACCATCATCTTTATCAAATGTGATAATGAATAATGTATTTGTTGTGAAAGCAGGTTTTTTAAGCTTTGATTCAAACCAATTTTGAAACCAATTCATCGCAAATGCTACACCAGTGTCATGACCAGCATTTTTTTGATTTGGTACAAAATAGACAAATTGTGGTACTTGATTGTTGTTTATGTCAGTATCAAGTTGAGTGCCAGGAACTATGTTTGCACAACGGGCAGAGTTTTGTCTTATATTATTCATTGAAATGAAAGGATTATGGTTTCTTGCGTAAAGGTCAGTACCCGAAGGTGCAAAAGTACCAGTGAAGCAATTGCCAGCTATAAAAATAATAGGAGAAAATGAATAAAATTCGAAAACAAATATATTAATATTTAGTGATAAACACGATACACATACGAAAATCTTCCATATAGGCTTTCCAAGAGACACCTTTGGCTTCAAGCAGATCAATTAAATTGTTTCCAGTAATATTATGAGAGTTATCGTCCGTGATACCAGCGGTTGAACCATAAATTATAGCAATGTGATTTGGCTAAAAAAAAAAAAAGTTATTTTAAATTTTACGATTAAAATTAAAAGGAGCAGAATAAAACGTACCTGAGATGGATATGCAACTGCGAAGTGGTTGGAAAGGAGAAGACCGTTAGCACGGCTAGTTAAATTTTTCAAAAAGGATTGTTGTTCAGCTTGACTAAAAGTTGTATTCTCAAAAATGATTAAAACAATTCGGTCAAAATATGTTCCCGTTACGATGGCATTGACGTTCGCTGCAATAAAAGCAGTGATCAATAAAAGAATAACAGATGTAAAATACTTCATCCTTGTTTATACGTAAAAATTTAAGTGAAAAATGACAATCAACTTTCGGTGAGTGGAATTCATCGCGCTTTTATATTTTAGAAAAAAAAATCCTATTAGGGGATATCCATAATTTAATAAAAATGGAGATAGTATTATTTTTGTATTATCTTTTAGTTCCTATAACAATGCCGGTTTAACGTAAATTATGGAGAATAAGGAACTGGAAAATTTTATAAAATCATGTGAAGTTAGCAATTATGAAACAACTGTAATATTTGTATTACGCATATATAATTTAATGATTTAGCTTAACGTTAATTGTCGAACTTAATTAAATTTATGACCATCAAGATTGTTTTGGTTTTTAACGTACAACGAAGAATATTCTTACGATATTTTTTAATGATTATTTATATGTAGTAGCAAATTTTGAAACTTACAGCTAATTTCAATTTATCCCGAATTATTGTCGGGATGGCAGGTAGCGGGTAATGACGAGTTCTAGATTATGTATTATATTGATATCGATTACAAATAGAAAATTCATTATTTGGAACTTGCTTATGTATTTTTATTTATTATACGTATTTAATAAAAACACTCTCTAGATTACCCACTATCCGCCATCCCGACAATAATTCGGGATAAATTTTTAGGGTGCTCCACGAATTTTGAAAAATTGGCTGTAATATTTAACGTTAAAATTTGAAATTCGAATTATTTAATTAATTAAAATTTTGAGATTCAAATTATTTAATGCTAAAATTTGGAAGTCGATTTCAAATTATTAATATTAAATTAACACATTCTTTTTACGTCGCTCTATAAATATACATTGTGTTTTCCCCACACAGAGTATACTAGTATTTCCCTAAAAAGAAAATTACATCACCGAGTTTAACTGCCTTAGCATATTCATTAAGAATCAACTTACAGCTAATTTCAAAATTCGTGGACACCCTAAAAATTTATCCCGAATTATTGTCAGGATGGATGACGGATAGCGGGTAATCACGAGTTATAGATTATGTATTATATTGATATCGATGTAGTATGTTTTATTAAAATACGTATAATAAATACAAAAACCAAATACAATACATAAGCAAGTTTCAAGTAATGATTTTTCTAGACTGTTCTATTTGATATCGATATCAATACAATATATATAATATTGAACTCGTGATTATCCGCCATCCCGACAATAATTCGGATAAATTTTTAAGTTGACGAACCTTGCATCGCCCAAAAATCAGTTACGTAGTGGTACTTTATTAAATTTTTCGATAATTCATTTTTGTATGACAGATAATTTTGTAATATTACATATCAATATACAGTACTACTTTTTTGAATGAACGATAAAAATTTTTGTAATTATTACAAATCAATATACCGCATTTACTCGAAATAACGGGCAACTGCGCGTTATTTCAAGGAGATGCGCGTTATTTCAAGGACGCGCATGGGTGTTATTTCGAGGTAAAGGTCTAATTACAAGTAAATACTGACCTCCAAATACTTAATTACAAACATTAGTATATGGGGTGCGCGTTATTTCGAGACGCACATGGGCGTTATTTCAAAACCAACTATGCTATTTTAAGAAAATGCAATTTTTGAAATAACGCTCATGTGCGTTATTTCGAGTAAATACGGTACTAATCTTTTTGAACGATAAAAATTTTTTCTTATTTTATGAATCCTTTTTGCAAATCGTGCCGAAAATATAAAGCTTTAAATCTTTTCAAGGAAAAAGACTTGTTCTGAATGTTTAGTACGTTTTAGAGATAGTAAAAACGAAAGCATGAAGAAAGTAATGCTGTTAATTTGGTGTTGAAGACAATGTGTTTGATGTGAAAAATACTACGGACTTAATTTACAAACTCTTGTAAGCATGGATATATTAATGAAAATTTGTTGATAAAACATCGTTTATAGTCTAAAAAAAGAAAAATTTGCTCGATTAGATACTTCTTTTTATTTTAAAAAAACTTAAAGTGATAACTATTGACAGCCCGGAATCAGGAACCAAACCGAAATCAAGTGTAACGTAAAATAGATAAAATCGAAACTCAAAATTTATCGCTCACTTAAAAAAATTTGCTAAAAAAAAAAAATTTCGTTCCTAAATTATCTGCTATTAAATTAAGTTAGAAAGAACTTTACTAGAACCAAGAAAAACTTATTTTGTGCACAGAAAGTAGCTTCACGTTAAGAACAAAATTTTAGAAATCTGATAACTTGTTAGAACAGTAACGTTAAAGTGGTTTAAAATTTCTTACAAAATTTTTTGGATATGCCTACGATTTTAATCTTAAATCTGATTATAAAATAAGGTATGGTTACATTTACTTAAAATCTTGCACTTATTTTTGTTTAATTTTCACGCCTTTGGAAACTCGACGCGTAAATAGCCAATGATATTATATGTATAAAATGACACGTATGATTTTATAGTAGTTTGTATCACCATGCATGATCTTCATGATTTTATATAATTCTCAATATGTCGTGCTTTACCTACTACTCATTCTCATTCTCATTCTCATTCTGTGCATTTACTTCGTTTTTTTTTATACAGTATATTCATTACGATGATATATCCAGTTAAGCTTACCGGGAAGAACTCAGCGACGACGAAAGATGATTATCTGTTATATCGAAAAACGAAAAACTATTCGAAAGTTATAAATTGGTAAATGGAATATTTAAAATTTCTAAAGTAAAAGGCGGTAATAATTTTTCAAAAAGAAATTTACTCTATGTGACTAAAAAATTATTTGCAAGATTACTGTCACGATGTTTCCTGAACTACCGTGCATAACTTTAACTGTTTTACATTCACTTGACTAAACACAAAGCTGTCATTTCGTACAGGTATTTCCACTAAATGCCACACAGAATTTCATGTAAGAACTTAGGCAAAAATCTCTTTTGAATTATATTTAATTACCATCTAATTACTATCATTTTAGCGCTTCGCAAAAAGATATTTTTGTGATGATGAACGAGGAAAATTTATGAGATTCTTAATTGTTCATTTATAGTTATTTAACGATTTTCGCACGACATTGTGATCTACAGAGGTCACATCTTTTTGCAAAGCGCTCGATTCGGAATCGATTCTGAACGTACAATCACAATCATCACCATGTTCAAAATTATTCTCACAAATGCTAATTCCGGCTTCAACAACATTCGTCTCCGATGTAGAAACTTATATGTATTCATTTCTTCGATTTTTTTTTTCCACTTCTTTTCACGTCTCATAATTATTTACTCATCAAATTCACCATTTCCCTTATTAATTATGTTCCTCTTACATTTCACACGGAATTATTCGCGTTCTTGTTCTACAAAAATCTATCATACTTGTCATATTCATCCGGACATTAACGGTCCGTCTCTGGCTCTTCACAACCTTCAGTTTTTTCATAATAAACTAGACTTTTTTTTCTCAGCATCCTTTTACTCCACTTCCATTCTCATGCCAGAATTTAAAATTGCATCGTCCATTCAATTTGACGCCTTCAGCATGTTCATTCCTTCCGATTTATCACAGCAAGATCCACGATTACATGTATGATTACGTCAATTGATAATAACTGAATGGTTTATTTCCATCCTTCTCAATTTTTGATTCCATATTCATAGCCATACTAACTGTCGCGGATAATGCTGAAATTTGGAACTATTTTTGTATGAAATTTTAAAATTTTTTTGGGGGGTGCCTTTTTCGGGGCTTTTTTTTTATGGTTAGGTTAAGGTTTAGGATTAGATTTGATATTTAAAGAGAACACATTGAATTTATCAGGACTTATATTTTTAAATCAAGCCAACCAAATTTCAGTATCAGCTGCGACACTAACTATTATACGTTTAATTAATGTGACCAGCTTCCGCAGATCTTTGATGGTAAGTAAATGTTTTATTTTTTTCCCTTTCAGAATTCATATCATTCTTGAAGATGCCCGTGGTTACAATATTTGCTGGCCCGATTCATCGCCACAACTTTTGACAATTAATGAATTTATTGTTTTCATCAATCTAGATTTTCAGCATCATCATCTTGGATCCATCATTTACAATCTTTTCAGATATCACAGGTATGTCATCTATTTTTATTTCCCTCTCTTCATTCATATAATCTAAATACATTTTACTGACGAAGACTTTTCTTTTTTATTTATTTCGCCTTCATCAACGTCTCTCCTGTTTATGCTGATTCCATCTTTTCACCTTTCATATCATTTTCGTCGGCTTGAAATTTCATAGACGGACACGAATGAGCCAAATGCTTTTTACAACGACACATAACAGAGACTGGCATACGTATTTACAGTTTCCTTGATATCTTGAACCATCAATTCCACCAACGGAACCAGGTAATTTTGCCTTCGATTTTCAACTCTAATTCTATTAAATAACCAATTGCCACCAATTTTAAATTCAAAACTGATCACGACAGTTAAAATTCTCTTGACCTTGCACTTAGCGCAAATCTAACGTATTTCAACGAATAAGACAGCAGCATACCCAGATCCTTATGTCACAGTATTTATTCCTAGACTACCGTGCACTGCTTGAATTCCATTATTTGATTGTTATGGATTTGATCACTAATACGATCACGTTACTGACTGATCCTTAACGTCTGTGACAACTACTGTTACCGAATAATTGGATCTTGTTGAAGCAAAGATAAGTTATTCTTATTTATTATTATTATTATTATTATTATTTTGGCTATATAATGATGAGTATATATTATGATATATCTCACTTGTAGTGGCTTATTTATTTAGTTTTAGTAAACCTTTTTTTTCTTCTAAAATATTTCTACTTGCGATAACATAACATTTTGCAGAGCTTTTATCTCTTCCATTCGTGGAAATTTAAATGTCTCCTGGCGGTGCTATGGCACTATCTGCATTAAAGGTGGAGATATTTCTTTTTTAAAAAAATATTTCTACTTGCGATAGCATATCACTATTAGCGTTAGTAGTAGAGATATTTACACTTTTTTCTTTAATATTTCTACTTGCGAAAGCATTCACTAGCAGAGCTTCTTTTATATCTGCATTAGTAGTAGAAATATTTATTTAAATCTCGTTATTTGTAAATTATGGTATATCTCACTTGTAGAGGCTTATTTATTTTAGTTTTAGTAAACCTTTTTTTCTTCTTTTAAAATATTTCTACTTGCGATAACATAGCACAGAGCAAAGCTTTTATCTCTTCCATTCGTGGAAATTTAAATGTCTCCCCCTTGTGGTGCCTATGACACTATCTGCGTTAGAAGTGGAGATATTTCTTTTTTTAAAAAATATTTCTACTTGCGATAGCATATCACTATCAGCGTTAGTAGTAGAGATATTACCACTTTTTTTTTAATATTTCTACTTGCGAAAGCATTCACTAGCAGATCTTTTATATCTGCATTAGTAGTAAAGATATTTATTTTTAAATCTCGTTATTCTAATTTACATGCCTCTACAAGTATGAACACAATCGCCATATATATAGAGATATTTATAGCCTGATTTATAATATATGTGATGATATTTATATAAATTTAATAATACTAATACATTTATTTATTTTTCTAATATTCGTAGTGAAACCCACTGGTGTAGAATCGTCGATTAATCGATATATTTTATTAAATAAAGGTATGTACGTTTAGTTTATTATTTTCTATACACAAATAAAACTTAACATCGTGTAGATCATCTAATAGTTTATGGTTTATTTTTTAGTATCTTCAAGAGAGGTTGCGTAAAAGGTTGTGTAGAGAATTGAGGACACAAATACCTAGACGCATTACCATTACTGCAACTATCCAATTTTTTTTACGTATTCAAGAAAATTCCGATCAAATTCGTTTGTGACATGTGGTTGGCCAAGATCGTTAGGCAAAGCACGAGGAAAATGGCCTCAAAAGCTATTTCCGATGGATATATTAATTATCTTGAATATAATAAATTTACAGTCCTATGAAGATTAGCTCTAGAGCTTCTAAATATGAGTAGAAAGAATGAATTAGATTAATTCTCTTTTATCGATATAAGTATAAATTTGAGGATATTAGCAATAATCGTGCTAAATGAAGGTAATAACATGAAGGCTGGCGAAAAAAAAAGTTTTTCTACGTCAAAATTTTGTTCTTGGTGCTTATAATTTGGTATAAATTTGTCTAACATTAGAATTTAATATGATTAATTATTCTAGCCTGTCATTTCGGTCTTGCAATTACATCATTCGATATACGACTCGACCCTGGCAACAATCCTCAACGTAGAACAGATCTCTCTGTGACAACCACTGCTACAGAATAATTGGATCTTATTGAAGCAAAGATAAGTTATTCTAATGATTTTTTTTTTTTGGCTATATAATGATGAGTATATATTATAGTATAGAGGCTTATTTATTTTAGTTTTAGTAAACCTTTTTTTTCTTCTAAAATATTTCTACTTGCGATAGCATATCTCTTACGCAGAGCTTTTATCTCTTCCATTCGTGGAAATTTAAATGTCTCCATGTGGTGCTATGAAAACTATCTGCATTAGAAGTAGAGAACTTTCTTTTTTAAAAAATATTTCTACTTGCGATAGCATATCACTATCAGTGTTAGTAGTAGAGATATTTACACTTTATTCTTAATATTTCTACTTGCGAAAGCATTCACTAGCAGAGCTTCTTTTATATCTGCATTAGTAGTAGAAATATTTATTTAAATCTCGTTATTCTAATTTAAGCATCTCTCATGCCTTCACAATCACCATATATTTATAGAAGCTTATTTATTTTAGTTTAGTAAACCTTTTTTTTTCTTCTAAAATATTTCTACTTGCGATAGCATAGCACTAGTAGAGCTTTTATCTCTTTCATTCGTGGAAATTTAAATGTCTCGCCCTTGCGGTGCTATAAACACTATCTGCATTAGAAGTAGAGATGTTTCTTTTTTTAAAAAATATTTCTACTTGCGATAGCATATCACTATCAGCGTTAGTAGTAGAGATATTACCACTTTTTTCTTAATATTTCTACTTGCGAAAGCATTCACTAGCAGATCTTTTATATCTGCTTTAGTAGTAGAGATATTTATTTTTAAATCTCGTTATTCTAATTTAAGCATCTCTCTCATGCCTCCACAATCGTCATATATATATAGAGATATTTATATTTTATGTTGAATCTGATTTATAATATATGTGATAATATTTATATAAATGTAATATTACTAATATATTTAATTTTTAATATATACTTCTGATATTCGTGGTGGTGTTGAATCGTCGATTAATCACTAAATACGGTAGATCAAATCATATGGTTTATAATAAAGATAAGTATTACGTACGCATTTTAACTATTAACGTCTAGTTCATTATTGCTATACACAAATAAAATTCAATCGCGTAATCTATTGTGTAGATTATCTATCATTCGATATACAATTTGATCATGCTAAATAACTCGACCCCGGAAACGATCCTCAACGTAGAATAGGTCTGTCTGCGACAACTACTGCAACGAATATTTGGATCTTATTAAAGCAAAGATAAGTTATTCTAATAATTTTTTTTTTTTTTTGGGCTATATAATGATGGTATATCTCACTTGTAGAGGCTATTTATTTAGTTTTAGTAAACCTTTTTTTTCTTCTAAAATATTTCTACTTGCGATAGCATATCTCTTACGCAGAGCTTTTATCTCTTCCACTCGTGGAAATTTAAATGTCTCCTTTGCGGTGCTATGAAAACTATCTGCATTAGAAGTAGAGACGTTTCTTTTTTTAAAAATATTTATACTTGCGATACATATCACTATTAGCGTTAGTAGTAGAGATATTACCACTTTTTTCTTAATATTTCTACTTGCGAAAGCATTCACTAGCAGAGCTTCTTTTATAGCTGCATTAGTAGTAGAAATATTTATTTAAATCTCGTTATTTGTAAATTATGGTATATCTCACTTGTAGAGGCTTATTTATTTTAGTTTTAGAAACCTTTTTTTTCTTCTTTTAAAATATTTCTACTTGCGATAACATAGCACAGAGCAGAGCTTTTATCTCTTCCATTTATATGTCTCCACCTTGTGGTGCTATGGCACTATCTGCATTAGAAGTGGAGATATTTCTTTTTTTAAAAAAATATTTCTACTTGCGATAGTATATCACTATCAGCGTTAGTAGTAGAGATATTACCACTTTCTTCTTAATATTTCTACTTGCGAAAGTATTCACTAGCAGATCTTTTATATCTGCTTTAGTAGTAGAGATATTTATTTAAAATTTCATTATTCTAATTTAAACATCCTCCACAAGTATGAACACAATCGCCATATACATAGAGATATTTATGCCTGATTTATAATATTTATATGACCGTAATATTGCTAATATATATTTTTTATTACTATCTAACATTGTGGTGAAGGTCCGCTGTGTAGAACCATCATTAATCGTCGGCAAGCTCTTGTAAATGCGGGTAGATAGATTCATATATACAGTATTTTATAAAATAAAGGTATATACTGTACGTACTGTACAGTAGGTACCAAAATTAATGCCCGATTTGCACGTTTTCTGGGGAAATTTTTTTATTTTTCGCTTTTTTGACATTGAAAGATATAGTAATATATATATATATATATCAGTAGAAATAAAAAAAACATCAGTAAAAATAATCGTTTATAGAATGTTGCTAAGGAAATAGCATTCAATCCTTTATTATTACATGATAACAATAAACTAAGAAAATATATTAATTCATCAAAGACAACTAAAGATTACGGATTTTGAACTATCAATGAAATGCTCATATTTCAAATTCAATTATCCATTGAATAATGGCATAGATCAAGGGCGTTCTCAAGCACTTATCTCAATGGACTCAATAACAAATCTGATTGGTCTGTTTGATCAAACTAGCCAATCAGATTTTTTATTGAATTCATTGAGGTAGGTGCTTGAGAACACCACAAATCTCAATACTTTGTTAGCTACAAATTTAGCGCCTACCGTATTGACATGAAATTACGTGGCCTAAATTAAGTATAGTTCTGGCTGAACGAAATTCGAATGCTCCTGCGCGTTATTTCGCATCTATACGGTATAGCTTCGAAGTGGCCTTTTGGAAATTTAAGCGGAAGTCACTATTTTCATCTTTTCTCAAGGGAATAATAAAAAACTTTCAAAGATATAGTATATTGTCTCAATATATTGAACTTTATAACAGATAAACAATTTTGGAATTATGATCCTATTAATCATACAGAAATTAAATTAACTTTCAATACGTAAAATGATAGCAGCTGAGTTAGAAAACGCAATAGCGATGAATGATGTTGGTCTTCGTAAACCAACTTATTCCTAATGAAACTTTGAGTCGACAACATTCTGTTAAAAATCAATTCAAAACATTGAAACGTTCTCAAGTCATCAAGAAAACATAAATTCACTTGAAATTATGATATTATCACCATTTTACTGGTCTAATAAATTCAAGCATCTCATGCAAAATAATAATATTATTGCAATGGAATTTCATGAAAATTTCTAGCACAATTTTAAAAATCAAAAAAAAGTCACAACTTGGGATAGAGTTTGAACCCAGTTTTATTTTTTATATGTTAGCATATGAAAAATAAAACCGGTTCCAAACTTTAGCTTGGGATCTAACTAATATATTTGAAAAAAAATAAACTTTAAAGACACCAGAACTTAATTCAATAATTCAATTATCACCCTTAAATATTTTTGATTTTTTTTTTTATAATAATATTTTTTTTATATAATATAACTTAGGCGCTTGAGCTATTTAAAGGGAGTTAGAATAGAGTATGTATATCGTATTGTAGTGTAATCTTAGTACAATTTATCAACTTTATATTATACGTAACAGGTAAAACTTTGTATTAATTAGAAAATTTTTTGGTGTTTATTTTGTAGCCTTTACACATTATTTGTTATTTTGTAGTGTTGTAACTGAAAGTATTGAAATAATCGTTTGGTTAGATGAAATGAATTAGGAAGATAATAATGAAATCAAAATTCAAATTTTTGGAAATAATAAGATTAAACTAGAACCGATCAATTTCTAAAATAAACAAATAGTCTAAAAATATGCATCGTTTGGCCGTGCATCTTTCAATGCAACGTTTCTGAACCGCACCAACGGGTAGGTAGATGCATGCAGTTCATGTTAAAGGAATGCCCAACTTCTTTTAAAGGGAGAGAGACACCGGCCCCTAGACCATATATAGTGTTCCCGGTTCGTTGGCACAAAAGAAATAATGTTCAAAAAATAATGGTCCTTCTATACTATATCGATCCCGAAAACGAAGGTGGGGACATTGCTAGAACTTTCTATAGCTCTATGAGATATCCTTCACCTTGTTACCCAACTTTCTTAGGCATTTGTCCCAGCCTGGTTTAAACTAGTATAACACTAGGTATGCTTGAACATTGCTTTACACTAAGAGGTTGGGTGAGTTCGAAATGTGCAATCATCAAAGGGCAAAGTTTATCAAAACAAAAAAACAACGTATTTATAAACATGAAGTGATCGTCAATCTGCATTGCTTGTTACACAAATCACATAAACATCATTTAAACCAATCTGATTGGTTAGTTAATGCCATTTACCTGATGATCATTTTGGAAAAAATAATTTTACGTTAAACCAGTACGAAAAGCATTCGTATTACATGACATTTGTGTTTATTTGGACTATGCCGGCAAATAATTTAGGCCAGAGGTGATTTTTATTGAAATAGCAGAAATGTGCTAGAGAAGCAACTGACCGAGTTGGCCAGAACGGCAAAGACATCCCGCGACAAAGCAATCGTAATTGCACTGGGAGTCACCGTAGGATTATTGTAGCCGGTGAGGCCATTCCCCGCCTGCCGAAGCAAGCCGGCTGTGAGTGAAGAATGCAAGCGAAGAAATGCAAGTGAGGAAATGATAGAATCACGTGTCTTCATCTTGGGTGGGTCGCGCGAATTTTCTGTTCAAGCACTTGTGGACGTTGATCTAACTTTTATACGTACCCACTATTCCCATTGTAGTACCTTATTTGTCTTTGATCTTCCTTGCGCCGTTTTCTGATTTTCACATGCTTTTAGCCTTACCTGTAACGGCATTGTGGAGGGTAACAGGTCATGTGCTTGCTCTTCTTTTCGATCACGTGATATACTATCACTTCGCATTGTTATAAGATAATACAAAAATAATACCATATGGTATTACCCTATTTCCATATAATACAGTACTGGTT
This sequence comes from Dentiscutata erythropus, assembly GCA_910591965.1. NCBI lineage: Eukaryota > Fungi > Glomeromycota > Glomeromycetes > Diversisporales > Gigasporaceae > Dentiscutata > Dentiscutata erythropus. Next base: position 2,644 of record CAJVPY010000298.1, on the reverse strand, counting down.
TAACGGATGTCGCCCAGTGCCTAAAAGCTATTATGACTTTCGGGAGTGACCTCCATATTGATATTAATTTTTAGATTTAAAACATTTCAACAAATAATATTAAAGCATTAATTATCCTTTAAATAAATATTATAAAGTCGGATTTTTAAAAAAAAAAGTAACTTCATAAATAAATATTTTCTACTGAAATATAAATATTTAATTGATAAATCAACTAATATAATTCGTCTTTTTCTATCATTTCAAATTTATATTTGCGTATAGTTAATACTTGGATACGAATTTAATCATTTATAACCGGATTTACATTATATCCGGAGTTAATTGTTAGATCTGGATTTAACAATGATATCTAGCATTATCACTCCTTGAGTGTATAAGGTAATGCTCCTGCATATTTACAGCTGTTTTCATAATTCCTGGAACGCCTGATAAAAATTAGCCGAATGATTTTTTGGCCGACCCGGCTAAGTTATTATTTCGTCATAATAAATCCAATAAAAAATTGATATTATATGTAATTTAAATCAGGTGACTTGTCGAATTTAAAAAATTTGAAAATTTTTTAGAAGACTTATCAATTTAAGAATTACGTATACAGTATCAATATTAAAAATTTGCCCGAATTCAGAATATATTTTTATATACCGATCATGCCGAAATCAATAACTTAACTGGATCGGCCGAAAATCATTCGGCTAATTTTTATCAGGTGTTCCAGAAATTATGAAAACAACTGTAAATCCGGATTCAGGTATTAACTCTAGTCCGACTTCGAGATTGACGCGTGTTAAAAATAAACGTAATTGGTGAACTTGATAAAAATTTAAGTATTATAAATTTAAATGTGCATTTTAATTACTTAATTAAATTTCGTCAAATTAAATTTCGTAAAAAAAAAATAAAAAAGAAAAATTGTAAAAAAAAATATTTGTAAAAAAAAAGATATATTTTTGTACAGATTGCGTAAACACACCTACATATACTTGTACATAGAAAATTTTTCTTCGACAAGAACAATTTAATGTTAGTTTTTTGTATAATTAAGTCGATTTCTCGAGTCCTTCAGAGTTTCCAAATCGTTGATTACTGTCTTATGCAATATTAAACCATAATTAAACTGCTTATATGATAATTTATTTATAAATTCTGTATTTATTAGAAAACTTAATATTTTACCTGTACATAATTTAGAAAATCTTCGGAGACAATTGGAAAGCCTGTCTGATGATACGAACTTTACGTTTGAAATTGCATTTTCATCCACATGTCAGTGGCTTGGTGTGTGAAGCAAATTACTTTATAAAAGTTTTCAACGGACAAATTTGAGTCTTTAAATTGTCTCCGTTTGCTAATTAATCGATTGTACGGATATAATAATTTTGAAAATACTGTATATGTATCTAATGTTTAAATTTGGGTTATTTTTTCTAATACGTTCAAACATTCATCATATTTTTCTTTTGAATAACATAGGTTTTCAAGATTCAATCAAACACTCACGATTCAGAATGTTATTATTGATGAAAAAAATTGTAAAAATTTATTTATTTATTAAGTCAAAGAATTGATCTTTATTTCTTACGTTACGCCACCACTACTGATTTATCGTGATGCTTATAATTAATTTAATAACCAATTGCATTAAAAATCAACTTAAGTTATCACTTAAGTTATTTTCAAATATATTTTAAAACGGCTTACATTTCTGATCGACAATTACATATTAAAAGCATAAATAGCATTTTAGAGCTAATATTCTCGAAAAAAAAAAAAACAATTGAATTAGATCGATATCTTACTATTCGTGAAAAAGCTATCAAGTTTTCAAGTTCTCTTCTTTAGTAATTTGTTTAAAGGATTTTTGGGAGGCATATTAATTATTAATAAGTCAAAAATAATTAAGATTTTTAAAAAATTTTTAAACGATAATTTGTAGTTCTTTATTAATTTATTATATGATAATATCATATAATATCAAAAAAAAAAAAAAAAAGGTTACTCCGGATAACAAAATTTCAAAACAGAAATATTTTCGAAAATATTACGTGTCGAATTAGAATCAACGAATTTTGCAGAACATATTTACATATGCAATTCGAGCTTACATATATCTTTTAGCTTCATTTTCTTTAGTATATTTAAATAATTATATGAACTCATATGTGTTACCGTCACATTATAGCTTCTTTTCAGTTTTTGACCCCAAATAGCTCAATTAAAATCAGAAAATTATAACTTTATTAAAATTTTACGCAAGACCGTATACATCATCACAATAAGTTACCCATTTATGGATAACTTTTTTAATTTCGTTATACTCCCCATCAAACCATTCTTTGTGGGTTTCTTTGCAACCAGGGCATGGTTGCAAAGTAACCTTCTTACCTGAAAGCTCAAGGTGTATTAGCCTTTCTACCCTGCGGCTGAACATACATACGTGAGAAGCTGGGAACTTTTCGATTGTGTCAATTTTGTATTGACATTTTTTCTCCCACTCCCCACGTCGTCTTTGCTGAAACCTTCGATTTTTGCTAAATATGTTTACAATATTGCTACAATATTGTTACAATGTAATTACAATATTATCAATGTTATAATATGATAAATATATGTTAAACATATGTTAAAAATATTATTATCA
>CAJVPY010000297.1:0-29704 GCA_910591965.1 Dentiscutata erythropus | reverse complement strand
TTTCTTGCGTAATATTGCGTAATTATCTTACGTAATATTTCGTAATTATATATTTCGCAATATTGCGAAAGTTATTACGTAATATTACGGTTTTCTTACGCTTCGTAAATTATTGCGCAATATTACGCCCTATTAAATTTGCTGATGTATAGAGATCTAGCTTTGGTGGCTTTAGATTTTAAAATGATGAGAAGACCAGGAAAGTTGTATAAGTTGAGATTTAAAGATATAGAGGTAAGGTTAGGTTTGTTTTGGATTAGGATTAGGAAAGTGAAAAATAACTCATTTACTAATAGGAGATTTGTACTCATTGAGCCTATTGCGAGTAGGTTTTGTCTAGTTAAGTTGTTAAATAGATATTTAAGAGTTAGGCCTGTGATATCTAGTAATGAATCTTTGTTTTTGTCTAATCAGAAAAAAGAAATATCAGTGGCGTCGATTTCATTAATGGTTAAACAAATGACAGAGTATGCTAAAATTAAAGGCACTTTACTTCTCATAGTTTGAGGATAGGCAATGCAATAGTAGTAATAATAGGCAAAATATCTTTGACACAGATTAGGGCAATTGGGGGTTGAAATTCAAAAGCAATGATATTGTATTTGAGAGAGTAAAGACAGCAAAGGAGGAAGCTTTAGTGAAAATGTATTTTTAGAGATTTTTGTATAAGCTGTAAGTTGAGTTCATGTGCTTTTCGCATATAATAAAAATGATGAACGATTCTCTTGATAATCCCATATATGTATTACATGAACATAATTGTTGTTTTTAGGTTAAGTGACAAATGGGATGCTGTAAATGAAATCACGAGACATCTATTTGTCACAAGACCATGACCCAGGTCTATGATGTAGGTTATTGTGTGATAGTAATATAATAGTGATGATTGTTATAAGGATGAGGTATTGTATGAGAATTGTTGAGTAAGTATGTAGTCATAACATATTATGTTGTTTAAGTAAGGAGTGTGTGGGAAATTGTTCTTCCTCTTTTGTCTTTGCTGCTAGCTTGACATAAAGTCTGGCTTTTTGTTTAGTTCCCACCTGCCCACCTCTGGGGCTTGAGCTTTGGTCTGGCTAGGTAGCCTGGGTAGGTGGCCCGAGTATATGGGGGTTTTTATTTTACAACCCGGATAGTCGATCCGGTTATCTTTAAGGAGTTTTAGATACGATGCTAAGAACCGTCTGTGGATCACGTGAGCAGCGAGGCGGATATCCCATATGTGTATTACATGGACATAATTGTTGTTTTTAGGTCAAATGACAAATTATTGATTCCGATTCGGTCATCGGCAATGTTTTGTGAATATAATTAACTTATTGCTGTAGCAAACGGATTAAGCTTTTTAAAAAATGATAAAATAAATAACTAAACTGTTGTACACATGAGAAGTTATTAGCTTTAAATCCAATATTTTAATTAACCTAGCCCTTGTCCAGTTAGCCTTAGCCTTGATGACATAAGTCCAAAGTTACTTTGGATTTATGTCCAATTAGCTGGTCAAATTAAACTCTTAATATAAGTAGTTTAATAGCTGGTCAAATTAAACTCTTAATATAAGTAGTTTAATAGCTGGTCAAATTAAACACTTAATATAAGTAGTTTAATATGAATCAAAAATTTCAAAAATATTTCACTAATATGTATCGTGCCCTAGGTGATTAATAGCAAATATATATACCTCAATGCCTATTAAAATTGCCATATTTATTTAGACCATCTCAATTATAATAATTATTATGATAAGATTTGGTTTTAATTAAATTCATACAATATATCAGATATAAAGTAAATAACGGAAACAAATTATTCTAAAGAACACCTCCAAATACGGTCTGAAACCTTGGCGACATCAACCATTTCTTTTACGTCGTGAACTCTTAATACATCAGCACCACCTGCGATTGAAGCTGTGCATGCTGCCGCACTACCCCACCCACGTTTCTTTGCATCCGGTTGTTTCGTTGCATCGCCAATAAATCCTTTACGTGATGGTCCCACCAGACAAGGAAACCCTTCAAATGGACTATTTCTTCCTGTAAGTTCATGTAATCGCTTAAGTATTTGAAAACTCTGTTCATAATTCTTTGCAAAACCTATACCAGGATCAATAATTATGTTCCAACGTTTGACTCCAGCTTCGATAGCTTTTTCAACCCGCTCAAAAAGTTCAGAACATATATCTGTTATAATATCTTCATATTGGGTAAGCTTTGTCATAGTTTTAGAGTTCCCTCGTGTGTGTTGAAGACATATCGGAACATTCATTTTTGCCATTATGCGATACATATCCGAGTCCAATTGACCACCAGAAACATCGTTTATTAAATTGGCACCTGCTGCTATCGCTTTTTCAGCAACTGTTGCACGATAAGTATCAATAGAAATAGGTATATCTGTAATCCCTTTGGAACGAATTGCCTGTATGACAGGAATGACACGTGCAATCTCCTCTTCGATGGGAATTTCATCAGCATTTGGTCTCGTAGACATTCCACCAATGTCAAGGATATCAGCACCTTCCGCTATTAGATTTTCCGCGTGAGAAACTGCACTTTCCACTGAATAGAATTGCCCACCATCACTAAAACTATCAGGTGTTACGTTGATAACACCCATTATATATGTTTTTGAATTCCAAATCCATTTTGAATTTTGAATCGGTAAGACTTTATAGATAGTATTTTTTTTATCATAATTAGGTGACTTTAAATATTGGGAGAGCAATTGTTCACATGTTTTATAAAGCTTTGGATGCTCGAATCTTTTTGCAATGCTGAAAAAAAAAGATCCGTGAAACATTAGAATTCTTAAAATGTATATGAAGCGTAAATAGATACAAATGTTACTTACTCACACAAAGGTCTTAGTACAAATTCTCGCTCATGCATTAATGGATGTGGTATTACTAAGGTGTCTGTTGAACACTCAATATCATCATAGAACAGAATGTCCAAATCAATTGTTCTTGGTCCATTCCTGATAGCATTTTCTCGGGATCGACCCAAATTTAGTTCGACAGCCTGGAGCTCTTTAATTAATTCTTCAGGATTCAAATTTGTAGCGATCTTTATCGATAATTCGATTTACATAAGCCTTATATCTTGGTTCATAAATTGAAAACTTTTTAATCTTACCTTACATGCGGCATTCAAAAAATTAGGTTGATCTATTACATACATCGGTGAAGTCTCATATAAAAACGAAGTATCCAATACTTTACATTTACATATTTTTTCTAATTGTTGTAAAGCTTCATTAATATTTTTAACACGATCACCCAAATTAGATCCCAGTCCAATAAAAGCAAAATGCTTATATTCTTTGGGGAGTGTAGACTTTATTACTTCTGCCTGTTCAGGAATCGTTGAACGTGAATTTCTAAACCTTTTTCCGTTTAAAAAATCTAATTGAGGTTGTGAGATATGTCTGGCCTCATCTGCAAAATCTGACTGACTTCTAGTAATTTCGATTCCAGCAGATTCGGCAAAGACCAGAGCACTTGGTTTTTCCACTCGAACTGTAACTTTATCAACTAGACATTGTGTTATTGCTATCCTTGCAGCAGTTATAGCGAATGCTTCTACAGTTTGATAAGTCGATTCTTCGACATACTACTTCGACACAGTTATATAATATATAATCTTTAATATATATATATATATGTACAACCTAGAATTAAATACGTACCTTGGAAATAGTTCTAACAATAGTACGGTAATTATGCGGCTTGGTGACGGCATCATTTTGTGAAGAATTAACATTAAGATTGGAATATATTGTTAAATTCAATATCACGGTTTGCTTTTCTTCACGTTCCCATGGATTGACGCCAATAATCGCACTTAATCTCAAATCTTTAATAAATATCAAATCTTGATGGCTATTAATATAATTAGGTTGTGTATTTGAATTTGAACCAACATGATCATAGTCTTCTTTAGTACGTATTATTTCGACACCTGCGGAAGCAGCATGCAGCAAAGCGCGAGGCTTTTCCACACGAACGGTAACTCGAGGTGCATGACATTCGTTTACGCAAATTTTAGCTATTCCCTCCGCTAAAACCTCGACAGAATCACAGATAGAATCTTCGGCAAATTTGGAGACAGCCTTTGAAACAGTTCCGTAATTAATGGAGTATGTAAGTTTATCTTTTTCTCCAGCTTTAGAAATGTTTTTATTAAGGGTCAAGTTAATCAAAACTGGTTGACGTTTTAAACGTTCCCAGGAGTCTACTCCTGTAACATTTCGTACGAGAAGATTTTTTATAATAATCTTGTCTCCCATAATTTCAAATTTGGTTAACCGAAACTATTCTGTTTTTTTTTTGATAATCAGTAGGAAGATTTTCAGTTGATTGGCTGATCTATTATTTTTAAGAATGACCTAATGCAACCATCTCGTGTTTGCACTCAATAATGGAATCAATCGTCTTTGCTGAAATATTGCCTAACGTTCGGTCAATGAACATGAGCGTTGGGTTACCTACTGAAAAAACAAGATCGTCTTTCAAGCTTGGAATATACCCTTTAAGAATTACTTTAGAGCATAAAAATAAATCAACTGTACAATGTCTACAGACAACACTGAACCTTCCACAGACTATTGAAACTGACGATAAGCCAATTATTACTACTTCACAAGATAGTTTAGATATCAGATTAAAATTAAGAAGTTATGTTCGCAAGAAACCTGCAAAACAACCGAGTGCCAAGGATATTCTTCCACCCTTTTCAGCAAGTGAGCTAACAAAGCTCAAAAACATTCAATGTGTTTATTGTAAGATACCTTTACTTAAAACGAACGCGTTTTCTAAAATAATGGATATGCCTTCAGAACATTGGGCGGAACTAATAGAGTGTTGGATGTGTCATCAGGAAGATTATCAACAAGCACGAATGAATGATATAATTGTTAGAGAACATATTGGGTTGGTTGGCAATACATATTTCTTGATTCATCCTAAAGATGTTAAAAATGATGCTCTCGAAATTGAAGAAAGATTAGCCCAAGTGGATGTATGAAATTTATCATATAATATATTTTGTTTTTTATTTGATTTTATTATATAATAATTGGACTTAAAGAAGGCTAAGAACGAAGGAAATTGATAATTAGTCGATACTAAAGTCCTAGAATAAGTGAATTAATATAAATTCTGTACCTTCGAAGAATCATTATGCGTATACTAGTATTGTAACGTGTATTATTACGTTGGAACACATATCGAGTCTATTAGTTTACAGATAATATACAATATATATTTATCTATTTTTATTATTTTGTTTCATTAGTGGACCAAAGGTCTTTCTAAAAAATGGAGGCCTCTAAATTGTACCAGATGTTTGTGTCCTATCGGAGAAGGGTTATATCAAATGACCAAGAAGATGGAAGGAGAGAGTGACGCGTCAGGTATATGTTATCCGTTTATTTTAAGCCTATTTTTTCTTTATGAAAAAAACTAACATAATAAATTATATTACATTTCAAGAATTATCTTTACTAGCGATTAAGCTTAATAAACAGGCTATTTTTGTTGAATTAGAAAGTGATACTAATGAGTAAGCTACTTGTAAATTTGTGAGTACAAATTCGTGCGGATAACTGATAATAAAATTATCAAATGGTTATTTATTCATATAGATCAATTACACGAAGATATCCATTTAGTGCATTTATAGCTGCTGACCTCTTTGAGGCTGCAAAAGCGCATGCTACTTATCGCTTTATAATTGAAGGACAAAATTCGAATCAAACTTATGCCTTGGTAAGAGCTTTACGTTATTTTGATGATAATACATTAACACATGATAGAATATGGTAAATAATGATTAAATATTGGTATTCTAGATTTGGTTGTTTGGCTGGGATACAAAGGTTATAACGAATACTTTGCAAGACGAAATGCAATGTTATAATAAATTCTCGCCAAATGTGGCACAATATTGTGACTCTATTAAAAGCGATTTAAAACCTTATAGTGGTGAGTGTTTCTTATGAGGCAATAAATTTGATCAATTATTTTTAATAAATTTAATTTATGTTTTTAATGATTTTTTCTTTTCCCTAAAGTCATAAAATTATTATATATAGATTGCACATCTAAAGATAATGACAAAACTCCTAGGTTCGTTTTCAAAATTACCCTCTTGGTTCAAACACCAAAATATTGACAATTTCTTTTTATTGCCTTAAAGTCTCCTCGAACAATGGCAAAAAGATAAAAATGTTGAACACCTTGCGTATCATAACGATATTTGCCTGCAAATATTACTAATGTTGAAAATAAGCACTAGTTGTTTACCACCTAGTAAAAGGATTATGAATGGTTTTTCCATTGGATTTATTGATATATGTGAATCTTAACGAACTTTATAATATTATAAAAAATTTATTAATTGCACTTTTATATAGTTATGTAAATGTACATGATTATAATAAATTATATATAATTTACATATAAAAGTAATTAAAGATAAAAAAAATTCATATATTATATTTTTGCCTTATGGGTTTCAGAGGTCATTATTTTTTGTTGTTGAGATTCAACTAGATCACCTATATAAAAAACTTTTAATAATTCTCTAGCTTTTGTGGAATGGATAGCACTAAATTCCTTTGTGACATCTGTTCCGGCATTGATAAGAATAGGGGATGTTCCACCAGGATGTTTTTTCAAAAATTTAGTACAATTATAAATTTTTTTGTTGATAATAATCCAACAATCCTTTTCATTATTATGTTTAGCTACATCATTAATAGTAAAGGTAGAAATTTTACTATTGATAGTAGAAAGCTCTGAATTTTTCGAAAAAGTTAATAACTTTGGAGAAGATTTTTCAGATTTAACCATCCATCCACCAGGTAGATTTCCAGGTTGTGTTGGATGTTCAAATACTAAACGAAATTCAGATCCTTGAGCAATAGTATTAATTTTTACACGAAAATGACAATTATTCATCATTCCCATAGCATTCCAAGTTAGATTTCTAGGTTGAGTATTTTGAGTTGAATCCCAAGCTCTAACAGAAATTTCATCGCATCGAATAAAAGAATAAAATGGAATAGTTAAAGACCAAAAACTCCAACACCAATATTTAGGAATTGGATTAATTCCTCTCTTTAAAACAATATGATGATTAAGTTCAGGTTGATCTAATTTAGAAAGAATCCAAGTTTTACCATCATCTAAAGAAATTTCAACACGAATAACCTTATTACCACCACCAGCATAAGCATAACCTTTGATAGTATACATTTTATCATTAAATAAATTTGATAATAAAATATATTCATTATGAGCAGGAGAAGTTATAACAGAATTAATATTGAGAAAATTGATAATATAATTTGGATTATACCAAATATTTTCCTTAGTAGCAAGCTCAGCATCGAATTCAGGAGGAAGAACACGATTATCATGATAATGATAATAACTATCAGATTCTTTATTGCTTATAGTTATCTTAGAAAGCCATTTGACCATTCTATCACCAATAAATCCGGGAATTATAACACGTAAAGGATAACCATGATCAGGAGTTAATCTTTCACCATTCATCTCATAAGCCAAGATAACATCATTAATATCATTAAGAGACCATTCTAAAGGAATATTTGTACCATAATAACCATTAGGTAATTTGTCGGCACCGGTAAAGCAAACATAACGAGGTTCATTAATACAATCATCAAGATTTACACCAGCTAATTTTAAAATATCATTTAATGGAACACCTTTCCAAATTGCACAACTTATAGCACCAGAACCCCAATTAAATCCTATAGATTGCTTAATCATATTTTGTTCTTTACTACGATTTCCAGCACAAACAAGAGTTACAGGAAATTCCTTATATGGAAAATTTTGAATATCATTCATTGATAAATTCAAAGGTTTTGATACTAATCTATAAAAAAAGAAAAATCTAATTTAATTTAAATATAACAGATAATAGAAAGAAAGTAGTAACTCTGGCTGTTAACGGAATAATTCAGAGTGGTACTCTGCCAGAGTAACCATCAAAACCAAACCACACCAGAGCTATTACTCCAGATTAAATTCAATAATTTCATAATTTCACCCGGGGTATGTTACTCCGGAGTAAATTTTATAATATATTTTTTTAAACATTTTTGCTAATTATAGTTTAGAATTTGACATCTAGAACAAATTTATTTGCTATAATGCTAAATTGTCTTAATAGAAATATTTATTTTTTAATATACAACAATTGATAAAATTATTTATATTTTTAATCTGGAGTACGTAGTATTAGTAGTAGCTTTGGAGTATAAATCATTATTTGACTCCTATAGCAATTTGGAGTGGTGTAGCATACAAACCACATCGATATGGAGTGGTTTATAATACTAAATTACTCGGGAGTATATTTCATTAACAGCCCTAGTAGTAAGGGAAGAGCCGTTTATTACGTAATTTTAAGAGGGGGAGGGGTTAGCAACTTATCACGTCTATACTTTGTAGATAGACATTGAGATTGGCTGCTAATTCGATCACCTAGGAGGGAAGCCTCTAATAAAAGAAATTACGTAATAAACAGTGCTTCCCTAACACGAGATAATTAAATGGATAATTATTAACATACCCATCAACAATTAAACGATGAGTATCCCAATGAAGTTTAGGTACAGGACCATGATTTCTTACATAGTGTAAAGGAGTAGGAGTTATAAAGCCTTGATTAATTAGAAGAGATAGAGGGGGTTCGGCATTAAATGGGTGTTTTCCAGTGAGACGTACCATTTCAGGATGACGTGGAATCCAGTCATCAGGTGTACCTATGTCACGAGGATCAATTGAATTGGTAATAGTAGCAGCCATGTGTTTTTTTTTATTGATACTGTATAGTATAAATTTAACCTTTAAAGACAGTAACGTTGTAAAAAGTGAGTAAAAAAGAAAAGAATTGAAAGTTCGACCGGGAAAACGTAAAAGAACTACTGTTTTACGTATTTATTTATTTATCAATTAAATTAAAGTAAAGGGGTCTACACAGTGTTATAAATTCAAAAAATTTTTATTGGCGCAAATGCAAAAAATGTGCACAAAAAAAAAATTTATACGCGCGCTATATATACGGAGAGTGCTATTATACGCGCAAATTTAAATCTATGTACGCTGCGCCTACTGCGCGAACCCAATTTACATCACTGGGTCTACATACATATCATACCCAATAAAGTATTATAGTGGTTTGTGCGGGTTTATATTAATGGTACACGAATTGGGTATGCATTGTTTCTCTATATTCGGTTTTCTGCAATCTGATCAAATAGATACTGTAGATACGTAAGGTATACTGTATTAATTATATCATATTATCTATTATCATATTATTATTATTATTATTATTATTATTATCATTATTATTTTATTATTATTATTATTTTATTATTATTATTATTTTATTATTATTATTACGGAGTAGGGTGATTCCTGTGTAAAGTATCCAGACGTTTTTGGAGGGTGGATGTTTGTATGCAAGATGCTTTAGATGCTTTTCCAAGGGATCAATTGATCCTTTATTTAGATTCTAATTACCCAGTCACGTGTAAACTATAAAGTACGTACGTTGGGTATTTTAAAATGGCGTTTTACGTAACTAGACTTGGTGTAATTTTTTTCAGATTATCATTATAATAAACATACTCTGTAAGCATAGATAATAAAAAGTGATAAATATTTATCTTTAATGCATAATGATAAAAAATTTGCATGAAATAGAAATGTAAATTTGACCATAAAAGTTTTAATAAATTTGAAATTCTCAAATTGCTGGCTTTTTTTTTTTAATATATAGATTATAAGTATTTTACTTTATTATTCTCTATACTCTACTCTTATTCACACTGTTCCTTAAATGCAAATCTCAAGATGCTATTTTTAACTATATTTGTAGAGTTGAATATCTAAATAGTGTGATTCGTATTCCAACATTCCAACACGAATTTCTCTATTGGTCACAGAGATAGTCAAGTGAAGCACAGTGCGCAAAATAAGATTATTCACAATCAGGAAGGCGTAAGATAACACAAAAGTGCGGAGTTCATGCATAACGTGAAAATCTGTTAATTTTATTTCTTAATTCGAAAATTCCCATAAAATTGTCTTTCATATTCTAAAAGAAAATCATTCTTTTAAGAAATTTTAATACGTACTCCGCTCGATTTTTAAACATTTGTCTTTTACACCATCCTATTTTCATTCCATCAATCACAGGTCACTCGTGGAAAATTGCGGGCAAATCTTACCTGCGAAATGCAAAGAATAATAATCAAAATGGAGATACACAGTGGTACACAGTACACAAAATTATCGATTGAGATGAAATTTCTTAAAGAAAAAAACAAGTACTTTTTAATTTGGTAATATGTAAGGGTTTAGTGAATGGTTTAGCGGATCGAAATATTTCCATTTTGGTACGTATGTACGTACATTATGACTGGATTGAAATAAGAATAGTTTCATTATTAGAAAAAGTATATAGAAAACCCCATTTGAATAATAATAATAGTTATAGGTTCAAATAATTCTCTCAAATGTAAAGATTCTACACTTATATAAAAAGACAAATTTCGAATTTGTTAAGAATCGATTTTTCAAAATTTTTTTTGGTTAATGAATGTTTTTTCTTTTATTTTTTTTTGTATTCGTCGTTATTAAAGAATCCCGTCTTATATGTATGAAATCTTTCTACTGCGCATTCATCAAATCATCCCTATTTTTGCTTCATTATTACGTTAGAATTAGTAGCCCTTTACGCGTATACTATATAGTCATAGCGCGGTCCCGTGATTTTACCATTCCGGTTGTGAGATCGATGTGTAGCATAAAAATTGATGTATGAAAAAACATAAATTTGTTATGGAAACTAGTTTTAGATATCTCATTTCTATTTCATTAAACCAAAATTTAATGTTTAGATGAAATCAGGTATCATTGTTGGATTAGTCAATGATAATATCACTCATACAGTACTACTGTATACTGCTTCTACTCTCGACCCCCACTTATCTCTATCAGTGGCCATTCATTTCTCGATATACCGGTATATTTAAACATTACAAAAAATACCCCAAATTTTGAAAAATTTACTGCTAATACGTAAATAGTAATTTTGGCTAAGATAGTCCATGCTTCCCAGGCTAAGGTGTCATTATAATAAATTTATGTCTAAAGAAATGTGCCAAAGAGTGGGAAGATGGGTTAGCCTGTGGGGAAAAATGGGTTAGACGCATTGTTATGGAGTGTCAATAATTTTTTTTGGGGTTCAATATTAAAAAATCGATAATAAATTTTGTCCCCAAAACTTAAATTTGAGGAACTTTATTTAAGCAAATAACCCGTGACTATCTCGTTATTTCATTGCACGTCACCAGGGACACGTAAAAATTATGCAAAAATTTCGATAATTTCGATCGATTTGTGCGAAGTCAACGTAAAAAATTTTATGTTGATCTCGTTCAATAATATTATTACTGTATTATCATGTGATCTTCGGTATTATTTTTTATTTTTTTGGCCAATAATATGTTCAAATCTGCGGCGTACTACGTATGTAAATCAAAAATTTTATTAATGATTTTTTAGCTAGGTAATAGATGCACAGCCCTAACGGTTCGATACGTAGAATTGGATAAAATTTTGCAAGACTAGTATTATGTCTCTACGAACAAAGCTATAGAGTCATTTCTTTTATTTAAGCATGAAAAAAACATTGTTCTAAAGAGAAAGTCTAATTTGGTTTCTTTTTAAAGAAATGGCTCTATAGCTTTGTTCATAGAGACATAATACTAGTCTTTGCAAAATTTTATCCAAATCTAGGGATGTTACCCGGGTCGCGTTGACCCGTGCGGGTCGACAACCCGCGGGTCACGGGTCAAATTTTGCCTAACCCGGGTCAAACGGGTCAGAGACCAAATAGAAAACTTTGTTTAATTATATCGTTACATACTAGAGTTGCAGGTGAAACTAATTAATTTCACCAGTTTCACCTGCAACTCTATTACATACCAAATTAATATTAACGTCAAAATCAAGCCAACCAATATACCGGGTTGGTGAAAAGCAACTGAACAGTGGCCTTTTTTTAATCACTAATATTATATCATTTTAACGTTGCAATAAATTAAAAATCACTACAATTTTTATTAACGTTAATTTATTGCAATGATTTGTTAAAATGATAATCATAGTGATTAAAAAAAGGTCACTGTTCAGTTACTTTTCACCAACCCGGTATGTATTCGATTATAATTGACATAAAAATAAAATATTCGCACGCCATATATTGATTTTTGAATCAGAAATTCAGGATATAAGGTATCTAATTGCAAACCAGCCCAACCATAGCAACATCCTATGAATCACTGAGGTAATGAGCAAGTTTTGTAACAGAATTGTTTACCGTAACTCATGATAGAGTTCGTGATGATTCCGATGAAGACTAACTTAACCTTAACCACACATTGCAATAGCGAGCAAGTTTTACAAGAGAATTTTTACAATAGCCTATGAGAAATCACGATAACTCAAATGCACGCAAACTCTGCCACATTGATCAGCAGAAGAAAAGGAGGGGCACCTACGGCGCCCCAATCTAATTCTTGCAAAATCTAAAATTACCCACCCGATTTGTTGACTCGGGTTATGATCCGGGTTGACCCGGGTTATATCTCTATACAAATCTATCGAACCGTTAGGGCTGTGCATCATTCCCCAATGTATCATGAGTTTAATGGAACACTGTTATCTATCTATTTTTACGCTAAGCAAATATATGTTCAACTTAAATTTCTTTTTATTATTAACGAAACACAATCACAACAAATTAAATACAATAAAAAAAATAAACGATTTATTGAACAAGACGTATAAAACAAGAAAATAAACGACTTAAAGAAGAAATTAAAGAAATTAAATACAACAAAAAAATCTCTAAACGATTTATTGAACAAGACAGACGGTGGCACCGACATTATATGTGAAATTGCCACGACACGGTTTATCATCCAATGCAAAAATTGGGTCAGAAGCATATTGGTATTATCGGCTGAAAGGGAAGTAGCCACAAAAAGCACCAAAGAAACTGACCGATTCCATTGGAGAAATGGTCCTTTTTTGGTGGAACAAAACTCTACACCACCACCCAACACACCGGCCTGGTTAATCTCCAGGTCAATTGATTCCTTTTAACATTGCTCTTCAAAGCAAATCAGATTTGCTATTCAACTATGCAAGCTATGTAAAGTCTATCAATAGCTTGCAGTTATGGCAGGGCATCGCTCTTTGGCTCCAAGATCGTGGGTATAAATTAGATGACGATCTTGAGCATGCCCTTGCCTGCTCATTAATATTAATGCTTCTAAGAACTGGTGAGAACCTTAAGCATATAGGGGTAAATAGAAGAAGCATTAGGAATGAAGCAGTTTTTGGTGGTATGTTCAATAATACTACCATAACTAGTATGGATCTCTACGGGTTTTTAGGTCCGTTTACTAACAAACTCGTAGAGATCCTCTACAATAATTCTGCTGTGGCAGAATTAAATTTCGTATACTATCAGCTTAGGTCTGAAAATACGAAATCACTATTAGAAGCTTTTGCTTCTAATAGTATTAATTCTGTAATTTTTATAGACAGTGGAGTTAATGAACAAAGCGAGGGTTGAAATTTTTTATATTTTTTTTTATATATAGTCAACCAATAAAAATTACCCATCCGATAATCATGTGATAAAATCATAATGAACGTTAGTTAAGTGAATGACGATCATTTATAAAAATGCATTATTAAGAGCTTATCCGAAGCCGGTTTTAGCTACACAATGGAGCCAAACCGACAAAATCCGATGAGTTGCAACTTAAACTACAACTTGGGTTTTAACTATGGTTCAGCATCAGCTGCAATTGAATCGGTTTTGCTCCAACGTAACTATTGAAGCCACAACTTCGTCATGGCTAGAGCATGAGCCATGGCTCAAGCTGTGGTAGATGCAATGTGTGCCAGGTTGGTGGCGCATTAATTAGCCCTTTATTCCATAAAATTTATTTTTTCTTATGTGAATTGAAGACATATAACAGGAACACGAATACAGTCGATTCTCTCTATACAGAACTATTACAATCTTTAAAATTTTAGTTCGTTCATTATAAAAAGGCTCATTATAAAGAGAGTTGAATGTATTTAAAATATGTAGGAGTGCACTGCAGTAATTTTGGAGGTTAGATTAATAACAATGCTTATAAAATTTAATTTTAAAAGGTGAAGCGCCTTTAAGAATAAGAACACTACTATTATTCTTTTAGGATATGTTTCAGCGTAGATTATAAGAAAAATTTGTTTATTTAAAAAATTTTTTATAAGCTATATAGTACCTGGTCTGTAAAAGTTTTAGAATTATAACTTATATACATTATAAATGTAAAAGAATACTTGAATTCAAACCGATAATATTAGAAGCTAAAAGTTATGAAAAAAAAATGGAGGGAAATAAAAATAGCAAGAACATTTGATTCGAGTAGAATAGCGTTAAATTACTTGGGCTGATTAATGCGCCACCAACCTGGTACACATTAAATATTATTACGTAGCGGTAGCTACAGTTATAATGATTTTTAAAGCAATATAATATTTAAAGAAGTCATACAAGTTTTAACAGCTCAAAATCTTTAATGGCTGAAATTGGTCTACAAAACTCATATCAGGTTTCCATATGATATTTTAATTGAATATTTTCAGAACTTCTTATTTAATCAATTGAACATCATCAATCAATATATTAATTAATTTCTTGTTAAATTTTTATTTATATGATTTAAGGTTCTCTCAAGCACATAAAATAATAGTCGAAGTTCAATTTTCAATTGGCGGGAAGTAGTTTAATTGGTAAGTAGGTTCATTATTGCGATGAAAAAAAAAGGTTGAATCCATTTTTTTTTCAACAAAATTACAGTAAGAATCGCTTCAATTAATCGTAGTACTTATACAAGTTCTCAATAGCTAGCTAATCACATTGAGAGCACCCTTAATCTTTATTTATAGTACTTAATTCATTTCTCATTTAGCTTCTTATCCCATTATCTGCCAAGAACATTTCCAGATTAATTTGACCAGATCCGTACGATGTGGGGTGTGAAATACCCTATTTTTTATCTGTTCCGGCGTTATGTATTATTAGAGCGGATTGGTATGTTATGTTATTAAAAGAGGTATTTTACACTCTATACTATACACATCGTAAAATCTTATGAAATTTCTTGTTGCGTCTCATATCAATATAGCTATGCTAACTGAATTCAAAACTATATACTGTTGAACCTCCCAAAATCGATCCTCTCAAAACCGATGACCTTTCAAATCTGATAAAAGATTAGTCTATCAAGTCTGTTTCCGCTATATAGATCTAATAGTTTATAATGCTTTCAAATCTAATAACCTCTCAATACTGATACAAAATCAGCCCACAATTTATTTCGATTTGGGGAGGTTCAACAGTATAACTATTCTGTATTGGTGTTCAACATCCGTTCCTGGTTAGTGACAATGTCGCGCAGCTACTTATTTAGTATTATTTAAAAAAATTTTTTTACTATATAAAAAAAAGCTGTGCGCCCGCGTCACTGATCACAGCCCCATGATATGAAAACCAAGTATATAATTTTGTGCGGCCTAACCTAACTATTAACAGAAAAGTTTGTGCAAAATTTTAAAATAATTTTTAACTATTAAGAAACAATTTATTAGCATTTTTTAAAGTTAAAATAATATATAATAATTTATATAAAATTTATATAAAATTTATTTTTTTTTTATATTATATTTATTGATATTTTTTTAGTTAGATTTTTTATTTTATCCCAAAACCTCCAATTATATAATAGTCTAGAAACAATTTTAGAGTAATTTAAAAACTATAATAATATAAAAATTTTGGTTGAATATTTATACTGTATATATACATATAAAATAAAAAAGTTATATAAAAGTTAAATATATTTTTTTATAGAACAACAAAATAGTTGCACACGATTATGAAACCCACTAAAGGGAACTAAATAATTTTGGCTCAAAACCCCAATTTCAGTATGTGTTACTACCTTTTTTACTTTTTTTTAAAGATATTTGATTATTTCTTTAAGTTATAATATTTTAAAATTTTTTTTTAGTTAACTTTATGAAAAAAAAATATAATTCTATATAGTTAATAATTTAAAAAAAAACCATCTAATAAAAAAAACTCTAAAAAGAAACAGATAGTTATATTAACAAATTGTATTTAAATACAGAAATAAGCTATACGTATAAGTAAAAAAAAAACCAAATAAGTTTTTATAGCAAAAAGATTAAATTATATAATCTTTCAATAACACATATAACTTTATAGTTATTAAAGCTATTATAGTCTAACTAATACAAAATTATTAAAAAAAATCAAAAGAAAGAACAATACACAAATTACTTTCATAGTAATTATATAGTGAATTATTTTATAATAGCAAATTCAATTGTATTTATATGTTATTTATATTGTACTACCTAAGGAAATCTTGTACTACCTAAGAAAATTTACTAGTACATAATCTCTTGATTTACCCTCAAAATATTACTCCATCAAATTCAATTTTAAACGTTTTTATTATTTCTATTCTACGTTGAACTTCCTCTTCAACTTCCATGAAACATTGAGGCATCTTAACTAATTCACCCACCTCTTCACCAAAATTCCTCGATGTATACTTGATCCAATCACTAATTACCGCGGATTTTTTACTTTTGATTATTGCATTTGAAATATCAATCCTTTTTTTATGATTATTTTCATTTGCTTCTTTCCAATCTTTAAAGAACACATATCCATTCAGATGATGAATTGCCAACCAATACATGAATGGCGTTTTTTCGCGTGTAACCTTGCAATGAATGACTGCTCCAACATATGCTAATAACATACTCGTATTAGATTCTAAAGGCCAAAAATATGAATTTAATGGTTCCAAACATATCACATCTTTATATTCAATTCCAATGGTTCCCAGAATATCATACAAATCACTCCATACACGATGCTTAAAGTCAACGGAGTAGGTGGATGATAATGGCAGAATTAACAATTGAGCAAAAGATTTGTTACCGTATGATCCAGCTGCATAAACTGCAGAAAAATCTGTAAAAAATTGATAAAATGGTACTACGAGAACTTCTGTTGTATCTTCTAGAACTTGTTTAGTAAATTTAATATTATCAACAGAGGATTGTTGAAAAGTGAATGATGAAATAATTTTATCAATCCGTTGTTCAATGTCAGGCATTCTATATATTTCGCCATCCAACATGAATATTTTCATAATGGATATTATAATTATAATAGGGTCCATAATATATTTAGCAATTGAAAAACTCGTAACATTCTTGCATATTTTCATCACTTCGCACACTAAGGTCAAACAACTTCGGGTAATTTCAATCCGAACTTCAGTGTCCATTACTAGATCTGATTTCTTAGAATAAAGAACATCAACTGGTGTCCATATCCAATTCTTTGACAACGGCAACCCGCCGTAATTCCATAGAAAAGTATTATTCTCTTGATTATTATTATTTGTAACAACCCGACGTTCATAAAATGCCAGGAGTATGTTGATACACTCTCTCATAGAAGCGTCAGGTGACTTTGAACATATTCCGTCCACTATTCGGCCTAGAACATCTAAAGCCATTTTTTCATCGCCGGGTAAAATATTAGGCATTATTATTAAAGCGTCATGTAATAAGTTCATTAAATTTTGTACTTTTATTTCATTAGTTCCTATATTATCAATTAGCACATTGATAACAATCATCAATTCATAAAGCAAATAAATATGCATTTTGTTGAAGAAATCAAGCCAATCGCCTTTCACTGGATTTCTTACCGCATATAGTTGTAACGGCTCAATTGGTATACTTAACTTGATCATCTCAAATGCTTTTAGCGAAAATTTATTGTCGCTAGAAAGCAATTGGCACGTTTGACAAATCAAAGAAACGTATGACAAGTATGTATCATATATTATTGAAATTGAGAGGGATTCAGAAATATATTTAAAAGTAGATGGATGATATGCACCCGATAAATTTGATATCTGCCAAATATCATCTCTTGATACTTTTTGTGTATTTTGTGTCCAATTAGTTAATTGATCCCGTAAATAATTGCAAAGATGAGACGAAGGCCAAGATGCAAGGCACAGTTTTTCCCAAATCCTCTGTATTTCACTAATGTCTTTCAAATTATGTTCGCCCAAATACTTAAACCACGCAGCAATATATTTTGTAACGCTAGATATCAAATTTAATGCCTTTTCATAATCTTCGTGAATATCCTTATTTTGCGATAAAAGAGAGGAGGAAAATGTGTTCATCCAATTTGCCAAGAAATCAACTGAGTCTCTTATAATCTCGCTCGGTTGCGCCCCACATTCTTTAATGCCTGATTCTGTATCTTGAACACGGACCCCAAATTTCCAAAAGCCTGAAGAATGATATTGCTATTCCCAGCTTTTGTCGCATTTGATAATCGTCACTATTTTTCCACTCCCATGGAGGAGTAAGCGAATATAATATTTCTCTCACTAAATACCAATTCACAATACCATAAGTTTGTGAAAATATTTCGTGATAAAGTCCATATGTAGCAAGGGTTTGGTATATGCACAATGTTTCTTGGAAAAAGTTGTATCCAATGGCCATTTCAAATTCATTAGAAAATGATGCTGGATTGATTGCAACATATCTCAGAAAAGTGTTCATATACCTATTTATAATTTCTTTACTGATTTTCTTTGAGGACTGGCACAGTATGTGAATGAGCTTAGCAACCGCTAAGTTCGGATATCTGGGCCCATTTGATGAATCATTAATAGGTGGCCAAGCTACGCATAAATATTTTTTATGAACAAAATCTAATAATTGATGACATTCAAATATAACTTTTGCAGTTTTTCGCGAATGACGCGCAAAGCGAACAAGCATAAGCAAGATTTGTTCGTTTGTGACGCGAGGAAGGTTTGCTGATTCCAAAAGATATAATAGTCGATGAGTGATGTCCATCGAAATAAGCCCTGCAATTAGATCTTTTGACGCAAGTTCAGTATGAGTCTCCATTGTATCATAATCTCCCTCAGCTTCATAATCACTGATCTCAATTCCAAAATATTTTTTTGTTTGCGCATCATTTTTTCCCCCAAGAGAAACAAATTCACATCCACGATATAATCTACTAACTCTCTCCCAGAGTTTCTCTTCTTGATAAAATTCTTTTGACCCGCCAATAATCCAAGCAGACATTGTATCAACAGCTGCTATTATTACTGTCTCAAATTTATCATCTAATGCGATCCGTAGATAAGTCGGAAGCTTTAATTTTATTGCCCAATCTATAATCCCTCTCCCAGTTTCAACACCATAATAACCTACTCTAACCTTCCTTATAATTCTTCCAATAACTTTTAAAGGAATTATTCTTTGGCTTGGAACAATGCTTCTCATTAGATAAAGCAATTCACCTAGTGTGTAGCCAGCTCGATCAGGCTCAGCTCCGTGATGATGAAGGCCCATATATGAAGGAACATTAGAGTCCTTATCTATTATCTTTCCATTGAAATCGAATCTATGTGATGCTTCAGGAGGATCTAATAGAGTTGTAGCCCAAGGATCATATCCTTTTTTCTGAGGTTCAGAAGAAGATTGTGCTTTGTCATTTTTGAAGTCAACACCCAACCATTCTAATTTTTCGTACTCTATGGGTGTATCAGGGTAGAACTTTTTCTTCATTTCAAGAAAAATTGAATCCTCACTTTCAAATGTTTTAGGGCTTGGATTTTGGAGATCTAAAGTTTTCTCACTTTTAAATGTCTTAGGACTTGGATCTTGGAGATCTAAAGTTTTCTCACTCTCAAATACTTGACGTTTTTTTTGCCTGAATAGACTTCGATGACTCCTATGAATTGGTTGCGGAAACCCATCACTAGGAGCAGAAACGTTAGGAAACGATGGAGCTATTACCGGCCCATTTGAAATATTTTCAATAACACCGCGAACAATTCCATTTGTATGGGAGCGTAAATCCAAAACCTTTTTGCTTATTGGTTCATGTTCTGTGACATTTTCTTCAAGATTTAACTCAAATCTTTGGCCACGGACAGTCGCAGCTGGTCTTGTTTGTTTGGCAAAGAATTCCTCTTGAAGTCTTAGTAGTTCTTCTTCTTCAGACATTGTAACAATATTATTTTTTTAATGCAAATCTTTACTATATATTGCCTTTAAAAAGGGTTTGATTAGATTCCCTGTTATCAGAATTATTCGCTGATTTTATTGGTTAATTGTCAACCAATCAAATTCAATACCTGCTTTACTAAATATGACATTTACGCGACTTTATAAATCCCGTACCGGTACAGAAAAAAAATAGAATTTTAAAATTTTAATACAGATATAGACAAAAGCATAAAAAATACATGGAAACACATGGAGGTAAAGGCCTTCAAAGCAATGAGAAAGGAATAGCGCTTTGCTTTTGAAGAAAGAGCTGTTATCTCTATTGCAAGGTTAAAAGAAAATTTTTTCAAAAGGGTTTCAATATGAACCTCAAAAACATCATATAATGAAGTATGCAGGCAATTAAACGAAGTATGAATCAAGGAAGGAGTTTCATATCAAGCTTTCTAATAAATGCAAAAAAAATAGAATTGAACAAGACAGGTATTACGAAGATCCACCAAAATGTCAAGTAAATCCTTTTAAACAAGCGCAAAAGATTGGGAATGACAACGTCAAGAAAGCACGAATAGTCGGTCAATCTGTTTAAACAAGCGCAGCAAAGTGAGCAGAACAAATCAAACAACAAACAAAACAGAAAGATGTGAATTCAGTAACAAAAGGGATGCCAACTTTACCAAGATCAAAAAAGTCAGTGTGATTAAATTTTTCCATAATATTTTTGGTAATTACAAATGTTTCTGCAGCATATTATGCTGCGACAGTTCATCAAAATGGTGGCATAAAGGTTATGAACTATTTAAGTGATGAGGCTGATAAAGGTAATGTTAAAAATATCGGGCTTTTAGTATTTTGTCATTCAACATTTTATACAGTACCGGACAGCAAAACGCATCCACTTTTTATTAATAAAAACTTTAAATCATTAGAACTTTTTTAAAACAAGTTAAATCAAAAAACCCTCCGACAAATTGATAGATATTTAGCCAAACTACATTTTTGTCGGAGGATTTTCTATTATTTTTTGTTTTAAAGAAGTTATTAAGAGTTATTAAGAGTTACCGCATAAACCACCCTGCGTGACAAATAATGCAGATCAATTTTTTAAAATAATATTTATATGCGATATGTGATATAAACAATTGTGTAATACATGTGATTTTTAATTTTTCACTATGTGAAAAATCGCATCATACCGGGTGGTTTATGCGGTATACTTTAAAAAATTGGCGTTTAATACAAAAAAAAAGAAAGTATATATATATGTTTAATTCACCAATTAGAATCAATTACATCAAAATTAGCCAATCAGAATTGATTATATAAGCATCAAAATTGGCGCTCTATGCTGTAGAAATTTGGAAATGTAGTTTTTAACTTGTTTGAAATAAGTTCTCTATAAAAAAGATAAAATGTCTAATACGAAGCTTTTTTAATGATTATTTTATTTACATTCTATTTAAACAAACACAAAAACGAACATTTAGTGATAATATTGAAGATTTAATTTTTTCAGTACTTGCCAGCGAAATTATAGATTATTCTATACCATTGAAATTGCGACATTATCAACTTATTTGCTTGATACCATTAATTCTGTATACTTACGTGAAATCTGGTACTGCCTTATTCAAATTTTTCAATACAAGAGAATAGTATATTAAATGAAGGCATATATTTCAAAGTGTTAGAACTTTATGGAGAAATTCTAAAGAATCTAAATAATAACCAGCATAATGATGAAGATCAAAAAAAAGCTTTAAACTGAAATCTTTCAAAAAAACATTTAAAAAATATAAATGAATAGATAACCATCTTGACTTCTTTGAATTTTAATAAGCTCGAATCAAAAAAGGAAAAGCATTGGCTGATGTACTTTACCAGAGCACCCCTATGACTTTATTAAATCTTATAAAAATTATCTTGGCACAAAAGGGGAAAGACATTAGCTGATGCGCTTTACAAAAATAAATCTTGCGATAATGTACTTAGATCTGAAATGGAAAAGCATTAGCAGAAGCACTTTGCAAGAACATCTCTTATTTCTTTAAATCTTCGTAATAATAAATTTGAATCAAAGAGGGAAGCTCCAGATTATGTGCAATGACAACATGGGCTAATTCCCCCATAAAATAATAATAATAATAATAATAATATGGATGACGGTAAAGCTGGCAAGAAAGGATTAAAATGACATGTTATGATCTCGAAAGGATAAAATCAAGATAAAAATTATTAATTACATTAATTTTTTTGAAAAACAAATACAGCATTTGCTTTATTGTTACTATTAGGTCAAATTCAAATCATTATTGTTACTATTAGGTCAAATTCAAATAGATTTGACTTTTTTTTAAATTTTTTTATTTTTTGATTGGTTCCGGACTAATACCCGGAGTTGTTACATATAATACGTGTAACAGATTGTTGCAATTAGTATAATAAAAGCCAATTAAGCCAAGTACTTATATTTCGTAGAATCACTCTTATCTCTCTCTAAATATTCACGGTCTATCAATGATTCAATGCGTTTTTTAATGTCTGACATCTATTTTAAAAAATATAAGTTAGTTATTTAAGGAAATTCACGCCTTGATGTATTATAAATAAGGCCATGCAAAATTAAT
Source organism: Dentiscutata erythropus (assembly GCA_910591965.1). Taxonomy (NCBI): domain Eukaryota; kingdom Fungi; phylum Glomeromycota; class Glomeromycetes; order Diversisporales; family Gigasporaceae; genus Dentiscutata; species Dentiscutata erythropus. The sequence continues at coordinate 6,793 of CAJVPY010000297.1, read as the reverse complement.
TAATTGGTTTTCATAACCCGGCCGGGCCAAAATTTGAAAGCTTCAAAAAAAAATTTTTTATATGGTTTACAGCTGTTCTCATAAATTCTGGGACAATGATAAAAATTACCCGATGATCATTTGCCGAATTCGATAAGTTTTTGAATTCGGTGTTATCGACATTGCTGTAATGCCGAATCCAATGCCGATAACACCGAATTCAAAAACTTATCGAATTCGGCCGAACCAATTTTTATCAGTTGTCCCAGAATTTATGAGAGCAGCTGTAATAACCGGGTGGGTTTTAAAAAAAAATTTCATATAAATTTTATATACGAAATTTAAAAAAAAAAGCCGACCGGCCGGGTCTATTTAAAAATTCCATGTTATGAAAACCAAGTAATTAAATTTGTATGGCCTAATATTTACCGGAGGTTTAAATTTCAGTATTCCCAAAAGCTCTGTGATTAATTCATTATGAGAAAGAGTCTTACGCATCTTCGCTATACGAACCAATCCAGCATCTATTTGGTGCTGACGATCCATGAAAACACTCTCTGTGGTCATTTCATGTTCTTCTTTCTGTAAAATAGTAATCCATTCGAAATTAGCAACAATCAATAAAATATTTATTATAATTAAATACGTACCGTTTCTTTCAACTGTATAGTATTAATTTTTATGCGGAAAATTTTGGCCTCAAACTCTTCATTAACTGAAAATTCATCTGTCATGGAAATATCACGTCCTTTCGGATACTTTACAAGAACTCTGACTTTACCACAGGCCAAGGATTGTAGCGTACGATTTAACTCTTTGGGTTCTGTTTATTAAATTAGTCAATTTAATATAGTAATTTATCACGCAAAATTTATAATCAATTATTCCTTACCCATTCCAGACATTTCTTTTATTTCATCGTAGGTCCGCCTTCCACCTGGTGGCAAATCATTAAATAGTAGTAAAACCACTCCTTGAGATAAGCTGACTACCAATTCCTTATTTCCCTATAAATACACGTAACAAATAAATAAGCAATCAAGATCTTAGATACATTCTTTTCTAAGATTATTAACAACTCACTTTCGGAAATTCTGCTGCCAACATACAATGGCCTAATGAATTTTGCCATTTTAAATTTCTTCCATTATGCTTGCCAAGATAAAAATCCCTGAAAATCTTCTGACATTGTACTACCTTTTGAAAACTATGTTTCAATAAATAATTCATAATAATATAATCAAACTGAACGAAATATAAATCATTTTGCCACTAACATTTGGTGGTATGTTGAGTGGTGATGGAGGATATGAAGGCCAGAATCCCTGTGTCAAAACATTAACGTATAAATCGATTTTGTATTCCTTAATTAGCTCTCCAGCCTTGGAAGTCTAAAGTAATTTAGTAAAAAATATCAATATGTGTTTCCTTTCAGTATTTATAAAACTATAACAACTATTCAATGAATGTTACTACATACTTCAAAAGACTGCATAAAATCTTTTGACAAGTCAATGTCTTTGAACATTCCTTCTAGCTTACTCGTGAATGCCGGACCGCACTCTATTAAGTTGTCGTAAATGATAATTAATACTAATGACATAAAATGATCACCTATAATTGTATATTGAAACTAAATTTTGGCCTCTGCTGTACACGTGATCAAAGTACCGATCTGTTCATCGTAAATGAATTGGTTTGACAGTCAGACCAGATCAGTAGAATAATTCGCCGATATTTTAAGCAGAGCCTGCCCATTTATACTGTAAAAAACTGTATAACATGGGAATAAAAAAAAAAAAAAGGTAATGCAACCTTTCCTTAATTTTGATAACATGCTCTTCTCATAATCGAATGATGCACTCTTGTTTAGTAAAAGACGTTTAGCAAGATCGCGTTTATAAAAGGCTTCAAATATATCTTTTCCTAGATATTTATTATGGTAAGTAAAAATTGCATGTATTTAAAACGTAATTGTTCATATAATTATTACCTTGAATATATCTGAACAGAACCAACACTTCATTCAACGTCTTTTCTATGTCTGTATCATCCATACTCTTGTTTCCAAGTCGTAATGTCTGGTCCACGTATTTCGCTGAAATAATCCGGTAATATAAAGTAAATATTAAAAGTGTATAAAAAAAAAGCTTTTTTTAACAGCTAAGTTTATCGTTGACTCACCTATCAGCTCTGCAGGTTTATTTTGACGTTGATTAATGAACATTTCAAAGCTTTCTTTTACCATGTAGTTGAAAGCATTGTCTCCTTGAAAAGCTCCTGAAACAATTTCATCCATTTTAGCCTTAAGATAAAGAAGTTCGGTGACCATGGCCGGCTCTTGACTTGGATCGTTAACAAGAGCTGTGCCAGTTTTCTATTTATGCAAAGCAATATTATTAAAATAATTAAGAGTAAACCGCAAACTTTATAACTCTAAATTTCTTGCCTTAATGTAATCTCCGAAATATTTGCGCAAAAGGTCAAGTGCATTTACTTTTGATAGGAGTTGATATAAAAGTTTTAATTCTTTTAGATGCTTATCATCATTATCATTATCATCTTCCATCATGTCAGCAAATCCTAATATAATCATTAAATAAAAATTTAACGCATATACATATTAAGCGAATCAGTTTATTATACAATAAATTATTTTACCTTTCTCCAGAATAGTTTCAACATGCTTCTTGATCAATTCATCATAAACAACTTTTGTCAAAGGACCTCTTGTTTTTTTATCTAAATAATTGTTGACTCGCTCCCCTTCCATATACAATCGCGACTTAACATGTCCAAGATACCTTGGCACAGCGTACTCACTCACAAGTCGATGCCCTTCTTGATAATAATAATTACGGGTTTCTTGCAAAAATGGAGTTTCAAACCGATTATAATAGACGGAAAGGTCAATATACATGTGTATTAAGGAATGCAATAGTCTATTATTAACTTCATCGCCATCCCTAATAATATATGTTTGTCAATTTAAATTCATAGCTATTAATTAACCCACACAAAAGATATAATTAGCTTACCTATCACGTTTAATCAGAGAAAGTAATCCATTCAAAGTCTTTTGCCGTACGTCACTAGATGACATTATATGTTTTCTAAATAATTCGATACCCATATCCCTAAAATTAATTTAAAATTATTATTTTTATTCATATTAATAATTATATATATATATGTATATAAATTTGATTATTACCATATCGAAGAAATTCCAGGAGTTTGAAGTACATAAGTACGATCGAGGTATAAAAATATGTTTCTAATTAAGCCCTAAAATTCCCAGATTCGATAAATTAAACAATCTAAATGTCACACTACGAAAATAAAATCAATTATAAAATTTTAATAAGCTACCATTTGTTTACAATGTGCTTGCCAACATTGATCTACTACTTGAAGGAAAGCCTCATCATCAGAGTTATCACTATACATTTGAAAATGGCTGGTTTTTTTAGATTTGGCGGAAATTGATACAAATGAAAAACAATATATATATATATGGATTGATAATATTAAATTAGGATTCGTATATTTACCAATCAAGTTTTTCTTTTTCTTTTAAAAGATGTGATTCGCATTCCTCTTGAAGCCTTGAATAAAGCCTGTCGGCCATTTTGTGTAAGCAAAGGTTTTCGCATGCTTTATAAAGCTCCTCAAGACTATCATTAACAGGTTGATAATTATGAATCGCACGAATAGCTGCTTGGAGCTTTGCCCATGTAACCTCTTCAAAATTATCAGGTAATTTTGGTTTATCTAAAGAACAAATTCAAATTTTGATGATATTTTTATTAAAATTTATACTTGATCAGTATATAAAAAAAAACTTAAATAATTAATTCGTAAACTTACCTTTTAAAGTCCTAATTACTAATTTTTTGATAGGTATCTTCGTTTCATTGTGTGGTTCACCAATTGGCTTTTCGGTTATCGGCTTATGTGAGGGAAAGATCAAATCCTTTCCGATATCGAGACGTGTGCGTTTTGTTGATTGATGTTCGTCACCAGAATGTTCGATGACAGTTATAGGTTGTGTGAATGAATCAAATGTACTTTGTCGGGATGCCATAGAGGACACGATGGGACTTGTAGGCCGCTTAGGCATTAAAAAAAAAAATATACAATATATCCCGCTAAGAACAGAATGCTAAAAACATATTTCGGTTGAACTAACCGTTCGCATTATATATATAAAAAATTTCCGGGTATGACGATCGACTTGGTAAGATTAACGGGTAACAGGTAACGCGGTGAACGACATTCTGATTGGTCAAAAAAAAAATACATAAAAAAATTTCATCTTTTAAAAAAAAAGAATTATCATCGTTCGTTTTTAAGTTTACCGATCATCCAAATGGTAAATTTATGTTTATTAAAAATTAAATCCATCATTTAAGACGACCAGTGTTTGAAATCTGAAAAAATTTCTTTGCTACATGAGAACATTAAAAAATTTGCTTTCAATAATAAAAAATAAAATATATGCAGTATTAAATTTTTAGTTCTCGAAAATTTTTTTAAGAGCATTAGATTTTGAACACTGACGACTATATGTTAGCATCGTATATTAAAATTTTTTTTATTTGGTCTACTCACTTTATTTTTTACTATAGGCCAAACGCACAAAAAAGGTCAATTATCACACTACTTATATAATTATATATGTTTAAGTGAATCGCATCGAGAAATTTATCTGAGGAAATTCATCATTAATAGGTCGGAGTTGTCGGCAAATATGGTACCCGTTATGGTGCCTCGTTGAGAAAACAAATCAAAAAGATGGAAATTACTCAGCATTCAAAATATACATGCACTTTCTGTGGCAAAGTAATATATTTATGAGCGAGATAACAATTATTTATTATTTACCATAATTAATATAATTTTAAACGAATACATTTACCAATGTTAAATAGGAAACAGTTAAAAGGAAGGCTGTAGGCATTTGGAAATGTCGGGCATGTAATAAAATCGTGGCCGGCGGCGCATGGACTGTGTCGTGAGTCTCCGTTCAAATTCATATTTAAATTCATATAAATGAATTCAATGATGTAGTTAACATAATTTTTCAATCATAGGACCACTACTGCAGCTACAGTCCGTTCTACAGTTCGTCGTCTCCGCGAAATAATGGAATCTTAAATTATAACCTAGTGGTTGGACCCGTTTGAAAAATCATAACCCGGGTAACCTGGAGGGTGGATAAATGATAAAATAACAATAAAATTCTATCTTCTTCTATAATTATAATATGAAATTAATAAAATATTTGATGAATTGCACAAGAACTATACTAGAACTGATTCATAACATGCCAGTATAATATAATACATTTCTAACTCTTTTTAAACAACTCAAACGCCTAGTTACATTACCTAATTTTTCATATCAGATATTTTTCTCTTTCTGCATATACTGTAACAAAATTATCATCTCATGAATATCATTATATGAAAGAATTTTAATTTAAAACTCAATTATAATCTATGGATACTATTTAAAAAAATTGATATGTTGATGCTCGATTAGCAGAAGGGAACACCCAAATGTATTTCCGTAGTAAATCACCAAAAATGAGACAAAACAAAAAGCTGCTCGATACGTAAATATCGAAGCAGCTTTTGTCTCGAATTATCATGAGACCAACATGTGATATCTCCGAATATGTTCGGTCTAATGTTAAGTATGAAGCAGGGCCGATGATTTACTGCGATCACAGAAAATAGCCCTTAAAAACAGCTAACCACAGAAATCACCTTTATCTTCGCAGAATGTTCTATAATATCGACCATAAATTCAGTTTGGGCACCGGGAAATCCCGAAAATGTAAATTATAAACATGTATTTTTAAAATTTTTAATCGCATCAAATCACAGAATCAAACTAAATCACCACAGAATTAACTTATTCATCACAGAATTTTACAGAGTACATTAAAAAAAACAGCACATGACATCACGGAATTTTTCTTAACCGAAAACAGAATTTGGTCTTAACCAAAACGGAAAATCATCAGCCCTGGTATGAAGTAATCCTTACATGAGATGAGGTAATAGGAAAGTAGTTGAGTTAAAATAAAATTATATTTATAAAAAAATTTTTTATTTTTATTTATTAAAAAAACCTCTGTGACCTAACCCTAACCCAGCCCCAAACGAATTCTTAGTAAAAATTACAGGGGGAAACAATTTTTGTAGATGTACTACCTAAAAAGTTAAGCAATATTGATCTCAACATTAACCTAATGTTGATCTAAAAGAACCAAAAGAATGTGAAGAAAGCATTATCAAAATGACAAAGAGACCACTAAAAGAACAATGAAGAAGCCACAAAGAAGTAATGAAAAAATACCAGAAAAGCACCCAAAAAATGACAAAAAATTTTGAAAAAATAACAAAAGAAAATGTTAATCTAAAAAAAAGAATATGAAAAGTATTAAAAAGAACAAACTATTGAAAAAATGATCAAGAAACCACTAAAAAAATAATGAAGAACAACAGAAAAACTCTAAAATAACAACAAAAGAGCTACAAAGAAGTAACAAATAAGCATCAAAAAAATTACCAAAAAGTAACCAAAAAAAGAATAGAAAATAAGCACCAAAAAATAATGCAAAAAAATTAATTGCTAGGGTCTTACAAATAGACCTATTACTTCTTATCTGAGTTGACATAACTGCAACCTGATACCTGATCTACTCATGGTTGATCCTATCTAGGTTTTTTTTTTTTTTTTTTTTAATGTTAAAGGTGAGACCATGCTCTTATCTTTATTAAACTTAATGAAAACTTTTTAC